>PVJX010005750.1:0-42489 GCA_004027295.1 Dolichotis patagonum
TCTCCTGACCTTTAAGGTTTGTGTTAAGAAGTCTACTGTAATTCTAATGGACTTACTTTTTAAGTGATTTGTTTCTTTTCTCTAATTTCTTTTAAGATCTGGTTCTTATGCTGAACTGATAAGATTCAGTCTTATCTTCTGGGATTTTGATTATGACTATTTTGGAGAAGTCCTTTTCTGATTGTGGTTATTTGCAGTTCTATGTACCTCACTTATGGGTGTGTTAATTTTTCTCCTTTATTTGGAAAGTTTTCTGCTATCATCGCAGTAAACAGGTTTTTAAAAAATGTCATTTGTGCTGTCTTCTGCTTGTTTACTACTTCTAGTTAATCTTAGATTAGTCTTCTTTGTGTCATCTAAGAGTTTTTGGATCAACTTTTTGTATTCTCTTTTTTTTAAGGTATTTCTCATTATCTGGTCCCCAACAGCAGCTCTGTCTTCTAGTTCTGACACTCTGTCCTTGTATTGTTCATCTCTTCTGCCCCTACATTTGATAGAATTTTAATCTCTGACTTTCTATTTGGAACCTTTTCATGGACTCTAATTCTTTTCTACGCTGGTCATTCATGTTTTGCATAATTTTGTATAGGACTGCTAGCTTTTTATTAGTGTCTTCTGTAGACTTGTTGATCATTTTATTAGGTCTATCATCTATTTACTTGTATCTTCGGTGAGCTTATTGGTCTGTTTTGTTATTTCTTCTGTTATCCATTGGAATAATTCAGCTGTGTGGCTTTTTGTTTGCTCCTCTTCCATGCTCCATGGATCACCTTTGAGGGAGTTGGAAGTTTTGGGAGGCATTTTGCTGCCTTGTCTCCTCGTGTGTGTGTGTGTGTGTGTGTGTGTGTGTGTGTGTGTGTAGATGCTTGTTGATTATGGTGGCAAGTTTTGTTGCTAGTGTATAGACCTCTTTAATTAATGTCTACTTTTCAGTGGTGCTCTCTGAGTATAGCTAAACTTTTGGCATTTGCTGCTGTCCCTGGATCCAATCACCTGCATTGACTTAGGAGGGCAGGTTTCAACATATTTTGCTCAATATCTAGTTCTCCATGTATGGGACACAGTATTGTTAATGACCCTAAGGCAAACCAGATATTGGCATCCTGAGAAAATCAGTTACTAGCAACACTATGTCACCTTGGGCATAGTATCAAAGATAAACTGATACTGATAAACCATAAGGATAAATAATGTGTCACATTTAACCATAAAGCAGAGATCTATAATCATAGTATGAACACTGAGACAAACCAATATTGACCAACTATTAACCTATGTTAAATATCTATTAAAAAGAATGACTTTACCTTGACTAACAGAACAGTATTTAACAGTAATAGTATTATAGACAGATAAGTTAGGTACAAATATTATAGGCAGTCAGATAAGGGTAGGCCCTCAAAGGAGTCCATGTAGAAGATGAGGACACATTACAACTATGGGTAGAGGGGCACTCCTTGAAGGCCAGGCCTCAAGACAAAATAAAGCGACTACGCCTACTTCCCTGGGATAAACAATAATGATTGATATTCTAAGCAGAAATCAGTATCTGTGTGGGAGACCAAGACCTTGACCCATCCCTTCCAGGAAAGTTCCTTGTTCTTTCTATACTCACTTGCTAAGTGACTTGCTCCCCCATTGGATCAATAGTACCTAAGCCAACTATACTTGTAATCTTATTGATTGATCATGATTTTGTCCCACTCTACACCCACCTCGTGATTTCATACTCACCTTGTGCTTTCGCTCTATAAAACTTCCTTTGCAAAGTGAGCTCATGGGCAACCCACTTTCTGGGTCCCCTTCTGTCTCTCTTTGGCAGAAGCTATCTTTCCCTTGATAAATATTTCATACTCTTAAATTCCATTGTTACTTATAATTCATTCTTCAGTTTTGGGGAACATGAACTCAGCATATAGGACCTCTAGCAGGTCAGAAGTTATAATATTTCACTTATTTCATTTGGAGGTCCTATATCATCCCTATATCACTAGCATATAATATGCAACACTAATAGCATACAGATAGGTATTTATATTCCTAAGTCTTACTAATTATACTAATAAAGGTGGAGGTGCTGAGGAACTGGAGAATGTAGAAAGTAAAATTTGAAAATCAGTGGAATATGAGAAAGGGGAAAGAGCAGTGAGATAGGAGGTTCTGTTAATAATAAAAGGAGTAGCCCTGAAGCAAGGCCAGCAGATTGCTGTAGCTGCTGGTTTCAAACAGGAGCCTAAAGAGAATTCTTTCTGTGGTCTGTTGGCCATTTCAGAACTTTGGAAATGGAATGGTCAATTCATCAGAAAGAAATAGCAGGTGAGTATGACGGACTTTCGGGGGCCTGCAGGGGAGAGATCCTGGTGCCTCGGGACCTGCACTATGTGGTTGACTCGGGGTGCCGGGAGAACAAGGAGCTCCACCCCTCTCTGGGGGTTGGCTGTGAGTGTGGCAGACTTTCAGTGGCCCAAAGGAAATTGACTCGGGGTGCTGGTGACTTGGGGTACTGGGAGAACAAGGAACTCCTCCCCTCTCTGGGGGGGTGGCTGTGATCCTGCCAGCATGTGGGCTGAGAATTAGACATCTCATGTCATCCTGTCCCCCATCTCGTGTTTCCCCTTTCCCTCCCCCCTGCTTAGCAAGTGGGATCCAGTGAACTACACATCTTGTGAAAAGATTGGCTATGTTATTTAGTATGAGCTCCCCATATGCAAAGATAAGGACAACCATTTGGAAGAAAACAAGAGACAATATGACAGATTGTGAAGATCTCTGGTTGTCTAGCTTTGAAATTTATGCTCTTATGTCCCATTCTGTTCTGTTTTGTAGTGTTTAACTTTACTCCCTTTTAAAATAAAATTTAAAAAAGTTTAATAATAATAAAAGGAAGCCAGGCATGGTGAGGCACATTTGTAATCCCAGCACTCAGAAGGCTGAGGCAGGAGGATTGCTCCAAGTTTGAGTCCAGCCTGCGCTACAAAGGGAGTTCAAGGCCAGCCTGAACTGCACAGTGAGACCTTGTCTCAAAAAAAGGACAAAAAATGAAAGGAAATTAATAGTGTCAAAAAACAGTCACAGACTGAGCGTGTTGGCATGCTAAGTACAAGCTCTACCACTGTCACACCCACAGACCTAATCTGTGTCTTTTGCTATTAAATGCTGCTCTGAACATTCTTGTAGGCCTGGTGAACAAGTTTACATCCTAATCACATCCTGTAAAGGTTTTGTTACTGAGGGTTTGTTAATAGCAAATTGGTTTTGTTTCTCTAAAAATGTCTTTAATCCCACATGCCTGTAACTGTAGTACTTGAGAGACTCAGGCAGGAGGATCACTATGAACCATGAGTTCAAGGTCATCCAGAGCTGCAAAGTTCACAGAAAGGTTAACACAGCTGAGATCCAGTCATTTACCTGGGGATGTACTTTTTAAAAAAAAAAACTACAGTAGTTTCTATATTGCATATTGTTGTCCTCTAAATAGTTGCTCAGCTTTAGGCTTGCAAAGTCAATCAAACAATATAGTTCCTCTGAATAAGCTGGTTGCTCACAAGGAAGCAGGGCCTCCTCTCTTCTCCTCAGCCTGTGCATTGGCTGGGTCACAGGTGGTGGCTTAGCTTCCTTCCTTGTTCTCCTTCATCCACGTTCCAGCTGGCTTATAGGTGGGGCTTCTATCTGGGGATGTGCTTTAGATAATAGGAGGCAGATGAATCTTCTGCTACTCTAATTGCTTGTTCCCATATCTGAGTCAACAAAAGCAAGATAAGCCAAGATGCTCAGACCTCTTTCCCACTAAAGGAAAGAGCTCACTAGCTCCTGCATTCTACGTTAATTCTGTATCTTTTTGTCTTTCATCCTCATTTGCCCTCTGGTGAGGCACAAACTCATAGGCTAGATTCCTACAAATGGCACCCAAACAGGGACCCAGAACTGAGGAAAGACCAGAGAGGCATCCACACAGGGACCCAGGACTGAGGAAAGACTGGACTGGTCAGGAAAGGTCCACCCAAGAGCAAGCAATAGGGCAAAAGAAGACAAAGCGAAAGTGAGTGCATGCAGAAAAATTCTCTCCACCATGGCAACAGGGCAAAATTCAGAATTAAAACAAAAATGAGAATTCAGACTTTGCCATATCCAGAACAGCTCTCAAAAACTCCCAGGGTGAGGACTATGAAGAAATGGAGGCAAGAGTGAAAATGCAGAAAGCTGAGATCAGGTGGATCCTTCTCTTGGTGGAGAAAAGCCAACCAATGACTGCAGCGCGTTTATTCATACACTCAGTAGGTTGTTGCCAGGTGAAACCCTTCCACCTAACAACTTGTGCACCTTGCTCACCTCAGGTGCCCTGTGTCCTTGGGGCTGGAACAACTTGTTCTCCTTGCATGCCTTGGGCGCTCCATGTTCTCAGGGTGGGCCTTGCCCTAGCCCAGCACATGTGATCAATTTTCAGTTTCAGATGCTCCCCACAAGACTTAAAATGAATACAAGTGTGAAGAAGTAAAACAAAAATGAATGTGTCGGCAACCAAAGTAATGGGGTAAAATTTGTTGGTTGATAGTTTAGATAAACGGAGTCAGGGTGCTTCAAAAGTACCGTTATTTGGTTGTAGGAACAAGAGGCATATTTGTAAACAATCTACCCAACCCCAGAAGAAAAACTGAAAAAGGTGCATCCAGTCCTAACCTCAGAAGAAAAAGCACTGAGCCTTTGTCCTAGGTGTCAAAAAGAAAATCATGGGGCTAATCAATGTCATTATAAATATCATAAAGATGGCACCCCACTGATGAAAATCAGGATACAACAAACAATGAGGATGTGTGTTAGTACAGGCTTACAACCCCCATCCTCAGCATGTCTCCAGAGGAGAGATGAATCCCCAGGAAGCACAGGATTAGACCTTCCTTCTGTTCAAGGTGCTAAATGGGTCACCTTGATTGGCAGGGCTAAACCTGTTGATACTGCCTTGGGAATCTGGGGACCTCCTTCCTTAGGAACTATGGGTTTGGTTTTAGGAAAAAACAGGTTGAACCTACAGAGTACTGAAATATTCCCTGGGATTATTGATTCAGACTGTTCAGGGGAAATTCAGGTCATGGTTCAGTCACATGATGTCTAGGTTTTTGAACAAGGAGAGTATATCATCCAATTAACTCTTTTACCTGTTGTCAAAGCTAAAGCCACTGGCTGAGAACAGATCCAAGGGAATGAGGGATCTGGCAGAATCTCCCACGGGGAAGTGATCTTCACTTAGGATGCCACAGGGAATAATGTATGGTTCCAACCTGTGTCAGGAATTTGCTGGTCAGGCTTTGGATCCTGCACTGTTACGGTTAAGGGAAAATATTTTTAGGGATCGATGGACAGGGTCTCAGTCATTAAATTGCCCAAGCTGTGCTCAAATTTGTAGTCTTTCTGCCTTAGGCTCCCAGAGTGCAGGGATTACAGGTGTGTACTGGTGAAATCTGGTTAGGTCTCATCTTTTAATACTGTTACAATGGCAATTAGATTTCAACTTGAGTTTGGGAGGGGGGAAACATTCAAATCACCACAGTGTAACTTAGGACAAGCGACTTACCCTCTCTATGCTTCAATGTCCTCATCTCTAGAGTGGGAATAACATCATCTATATCTCATAGGATGGTGGTGAGTTTATTGTTCTGAGGTGATCTTTTTTTTTTTTTTTTTTTTTTTTTTTGGTACCGGGGATCGAACTCATGACCTCGCGCTAGCCAGCCAGGTGCTTAAGCCACTGAGCTAAATCTCCAGCCAAGTTTATTGTTCATAAAGACAGACGGTTCATACTGCACAAGCATAAATTCTGTCTCCTAAATATCTTTTCAGCTGGTTTCCTTCTCTTCCCTGGTCCAGGCCACCATTATCTCTCTACTATTTTACTTCTTCAGTCTAATGGAACTCCCTTCACCCATCCTTGGCCTCTTTCAATCCCTCCTACCTACCCAGGCTAGAGTGACCTTTTCAAAATGCAGATATGAAACAAATGTTTAACACTCTTCAGTGGCTTCCTCATGAACAGCCCATAGCTCCTCAGAGCTGGGAAACCCTGTGTGATCCAGCTCCCGCCCACCTGTCCAGCTTCATCTTTGTCATTGCCGCTGAAACTCACACGGGATCTCACTCTGAGTCCACATATTTCCAGGGTAATATGTAAGATACACAATGATCAAAACTGTTATTTCATAGACAACGACTGAAAATTGCACCCCACTTGCTCTAGGCTGCATTGGTGGCTCCTCCCCATGCCAACCAACTGATTCTTTTTTAAAACTTTTGTTAAAGGTAGGAAAAGATACCGGCTTTTCAGAGTGAGTTTGGGCCAAGTAAAAGTAGGAAAGAAAGTCCTGTCCACCCTACAGAGTGCGAATGGACTACTGTGAAAGTGTCTTAATTTTTTCATTTGTAAAAAGACTACAATAGTATTTTCTGTATGCCTGTGTAAGGACCGAGTAATATAATGGGGCCTTTAAAGAGCTTTGCATAGTCCCTGGCATTTAGCAAGTGTTTATTTTGTTGGTTACAGTTAATATATCAAATGTAATGGCTTATTAAGCCTCACAACAGTCTAGGAAAGTTTTGTCTTCATGGTACAGATAATAAGAGTTCATGTGTCCTAGGTGTGAGGCATTTTTATAAAGTACTCTGTTAAATCAGTTTTCACAGCAATCCTGAAAGGTAGGTGCTATGCATTATAATCCCCATTGTACAGGGGAGAACAGAACATAAATTAACTTGATCGAGTTCACAGCCAGCAAGAGGAGCATCTAGGAAGTTTATTTCTAGGACCTATAAAGTACTGGCAACTGGTATTGCGTTTCAACAACAAGAAGGAAACATTGACTCGGAGTGAAGACTGTAATTCCTAATAAACTCCAGGATAATTTCAAATGTTAAGATTATCACTATGTCCAGCAGATGGAGCCCCAGTGCAGAACAATCAGCGAGACTGCATAAAGAAATCGAAACTATTACATCCAGAATGCTGTGCGAGAATCAAGGGCCCACTCCTGTTTGGCTGTCTAAGATATTGCCTGTACACGTTCATCGTGTGTGCAGAGTTATGTACGAAAGCATTCTGGTTCTATACCTATCTGAAGAACTCAGTTTAAAACTTTTTTCTTTTCCCCTAATTCTCCTTTCCTTCCTAGGGGGAAGGCGGTAGGATTGAAACAAGGCTATTTGTTGCAAGGCTGCCGTAATGTGAGGACCCTTGACCTCTGGCCCAAAATGGCGGCGCCCTGCACGCTATTTTTGTTCCTGCCCTAAAGTGAACCAATACTGACAGTTTGTGTCATGTCGAAGCTAAATCGGGCCAGTCGGGCACTTAGGAAGCCCGAGGCCGGCGGCCTGATACGAGCCATCGTGCGGGCCGGCCAGGCCATGCCTGGGCCCCCTCTGGGCCCCATACTTGGTCAGGTGCGGCAGTGGCTGAACCCCGGCTCGGGAGGGTGCGGGCTCTGTAACTAGAGAATCCTTGGTTCAAAGCGCGGCAGAACTATGCTAAACCCTTTTGTTAGATTCATAGCTTCTTTGCACCTCAGAGTCGTCAGTGTCCTTAGTAGGGGCTGTTGTTGTTGTTGTAAAGTAGGGGCTGTTGTTTGCATACAAACCTGGCACGTAAAACGGTAGTTCAGTCTATGTAGCAGAAAGAAGATGGGAACACAGACGTGAATATGGAGTGAAGGGACGCCGCCTGGTCCCAACATGCTAACCCTCTATGTTTCCCTCACAGCGAGGTGTTTCGATCAACCAGTTCTGCAAGGAGTTCAATGAGAAGACGAAGGATATCAAGGAAGGCATTCCTCTGCCTACGAAGATTTTTGTGAAGGTGCAGAATCCAGAGTCTGATCCTAGGCTTCCTTCTCGTTCCTGTTACTCTTCTTTGGCCGTGGGACCATTCGAGCCGCTCTTGGTGCTCAGTTCCTGTCGTGGCACAAGTCTTTTGCTATTACTGGGCTCCAGTTTCCCCATTTACGCAGTAAAATCTAGACTATATTGTTTCTGAGTTCAGCCATTTTATGGTTCTTCCCATTACTTCTCCATCTCACTGGGGCTTCCAGACCAGAGTTGAGCCAGAGGTAAAGATTACAGGGATGTTTGCTGTAGATTTATTTTCCCCAGTGCTTTTATGGTATGTTAGGAACACCATGGGGACCGTGAGTTTAGGGGAGGGAAGACAAGATGTTAGAAGTTCGTTAGGCTGAGTAGCAGGAAGAGATATTCTCACATTTCTTTTTTCTATTAAGCCTGACCGGACATTTGAAATCAAGATTGGACAACCCACTGTTTCCTACTTCCTGAAAGCTGCTGCAGGGATTGAGAAGGGGGCCCGGCAGACAGGTGAGAGCCAAAGTAGACACTGAGACTGGGGGGCTCTGGAAGGAAGCAGAAAGACTTGAAGAGCTGCTTGTTCCTTCTTCCCAGGAAAAGAAGTAGCGGGCCTGGTGACTCTGAAGCACATATATGAGATCGCTTGCATCAAAGCGCAGGATGAAGCCTTCGCCCTGCAAGATGTACCCTTGTCCTCTGTTGTCCGCTCCATCATTGGCTCTGCCCGTTCCCTGGGCATTCGTGTGGTGAAGGAGTGAGTATCCTGGGGAGTGCAGTGTGAGGAGAGAGCTTAGAAAGCTCTTAATTTGGGGGCAAGGCAGAGAGGGTCCTTGACAGCGCGAGTCAGCTTTTGAGTCAGATAGCTTCTTGGGGATGGAGTCTAGGTCAAGACCTCGTTCTTTCATTTGGAATACACTTACTAAGCACTTGTTATGTATGGGACATAATTTATTTGTTTGAGACAGGGTCTCGGACAGGCTCTGCAGTTCAGGCTGGCTGTGAACTCACTTTGTAGCCCAGACTGGGCTCAAACTTAGAGCAATCCTCCTGCCTCAGCCTTCTGAGTTCTGGGATTACAGGTACACACCACCACACCCAGTTATAGACATTATTCTTGGTGTCGGATATAGCCAGGAATGAGCAGTCATCTTTGGCCATATCTGGGGGAGCTCATGATCCTAAGGTAGAAGCCGATGGAGCATTAGGCAACCATATAGTCAACGTTGATAAAAGATCTTTGGGTGTTATGAGAGCAGTAAAGAGGGCTCCTGATTTTGCCTGGTTTGTCAGCAAGGATTTTTTGGGGGAGGTGACATCTAAACAAAGCTCTAGAAAAAGAGTTCAAGCACTGGGGCCAAATGTTCTAAGAAGTAGAAAGATCCTTGCGAAGAATAAAAAAAGGTGAGAGAATGAAGCAGCGTGCAGTGTGACCTGGGAATGTAGCCCTAGAGGCAGATGGGACAGGGTCTTAGAGATGAACCTGTCAGGCAGGACCTTTTTAGTTACACACATTCAGACTTAATACCGTGGCCAACAGCAGGCTTTGGATATGTGGGAAGGTACCTGGCTCAGATCATAGCAGGGACAGGGACAGTACTGAACCCTTCACTGTCTTCGTGCTGCTTGTGATACACCCATGCCAGGGCTGACTGTTGGTTCCCCAAGAGGAGTGGGATTCATTCTGGACTTAGCTGTGGGTCAGGCAAAAGCTGAACACGGACTGTGGTGAGCTCAGGAGCACTAGTCCTGCAGAAGAAGCCAAGCTTCAGCAGGTACCTGCCCATGGCACTTCTCTGGATGCCTTTCTTTCCTTCCTTCCTTTCTTCCTTCCTTCCTTCCTTCCTTCCTTCCTTCCTTCCTTCATTTATTGGTTTTGCCAGTACTAGGGACTGAACCCAGGGCCTTTGCACTGAGTTATATCCCCAGCACATATATGTGTATGTATGTGTAGGTAGATAGATGGATAGATTTTTATTTTGTTTTTTGAGACAGTGTCTCACTGTGTAATTCAGGGGGCCCTTGAACTCATTACACAGCCCAGGGTAACTTTGAACTCAGTAGTGATCCTCCTGCCTCAGCCTCTTCTTGAGTGCTGAAACTACAAACATGTACATGTTTTTTATATTTTTTATTTGAGACAGGGTCTAAATAAAAAATATAGTAGTCCTCTTCCTTCAACCCCTTAAGTGCTAAGATTATAGATGTGTACTATCAAACCTGATCTTTTCTCAAATCCTTACTTTTATGAAGAACAGAAATGAGTAGATCAAATCCCTGCCATGGGGGAAATACTCATACATGGCCCTCAGACTTAATTGTCCAAAGCAGGCACAGAGAAAAGGCCAGTTAACTGGATTGTGGTGTAGCCGAGGCCTCATGGGGTGAGTAGGGCTTTAAGAACAGGATAGAAGGTGGGGTGGGAGTGTGACTGTCATGGGTGGCATTCCTGGCAGGGGAAACAGATGAGCAGCAATGTGGAGGCTGAGAAGTCCAGGGAGGGATAAGGGCCAGGCCAGCTGTTCTGTGTGACAGTGACAAGGGCCCTTGTGGACTCCCGGCAGTGACCGTCTACTCACCAGCCATCTGTGTCTTTCTTTCCCTGCAGCCTCAGTGCCGAAGAGCTGGCTGCTTTCCAGAAGGAGCGAGCTGAGTTCCTGGCTGCTCAGAAAGAGGCAGATTTGGCCGCCCAGGCAGAAGCAGCCAAGAAGTGACCCCTGCCTTCCACACTCCAGGATTTTGAAGGAAATCAGCTGGAAGCAGGAGCTGGGAAGACTGTGCCCAAAGGAAGGCTGGGAGGTCACATCAACATTATTATTTTCCTGATTTTAAGTTATATATTTTTATATGCACAGGTATCAAGGGATTAAGCCTAAATAAATATCCTTCATCACTCACTCTCAACTTCTGTCTTGGGACCCCTGGGGAAGGGACCAGCACTGACAGCACCCATCCTGGACAGATAGTAGCTGCTCCAAGAAGTAGATAGGATTTTTCATGCTTCTTACTATGTAACTGGAGTCTTAGCCAAACAAAATAAGACGTTGACTGTAACAAAATACCTGAAGCTGGGTACTTTATAAAGAAAACAGATTTGCTCAGCTTGGTGGCTACAAAGTCCAGACAGCATGGCACTGGTGTCTGGTGAGGGCTCCTTTAGAAGAGAAGTGGAAAGAGCAACAGCTACCTACAGAAGAGGCCCTGCACAGGTGTGCAAGTTGGCACTAGAAATTGGCACTTTATCACAGCACCTCTCTTGAGACCAGCCCTCATCCATTGTGAGGCTAGAACCCCCATGACGTAAATGCCTTCCACGGAGAACCAGGCCACTGGCACATGAGCCCCTAGGAAACCATAGCTCCAAGATTCTGAATTGGTGCTAGAGGTAGTAGAAGCCAGGCCTCTTGATGGAGAGTTTGTGTTTTCTGCCCACATGGGTGAGGGTAGCAGGTGGGCTCATGCATGCAGGGACTTGGGTATATCGCTTGTCTTTTCCAGTAGGACTGACTGTATCTCTTGGGGACTTGTCACCTCAACCAAAACAGAACCCTGCAGGAGACCTGATGGCAGCCCCAGGCAGGATCACTGCATAGAGCACCCCAGATTCTAGGGCCTACGTCAGGCTCCTCTGTTAAGCTTCTGCCCTTAGCTTTGGGTCAGGTGATAGCTGAACACAGTCTATGGTGAGCTCAGGGCCACAGACCTGCAGAAGAACCAAAGATTCAGCCTGGGCCTTCCCGTAGCAGGCAGAGAAGGCTTTTTGGAAGCAGTTGGCCTTCTGTTTTCCCCATCATCAGAACATCAGGAATTAGAGGAAAGATGAAGAGTTGGAAGAAGAGTTGAGGGCCAGAGATTTAGCTCAGTGGCTTAAGTGCCTGCCTGGCAAGTGCAAGGTCATGAGTTCAATCCCCGGTACCAAAAAAAAGAAAAGAAAATGAGACATTATGGAAGAAGAGTTGAGGTTATAGTTTTTACAGAGCATCTGTATGTATGAGACCATTTTACACTGAAAAAAATTTCAAAAGTATACAAAAACACCTGTAAAAAGAAATAAAACTTCCCATAATCTATCCATGTGAGGTTCCTGCCAATAATTTGATGTCATCTTTCCTACATTTTAGATTTCTGTGCATTATATATATACATACTATTCTGAGGATGTAGCTCAGCGGTGGAGGTCTTGCCTAGTATGTGTGAGGCCTTGGGTTGAATTACCAGCACGACAAATAATTACACAAACTCTTTCTACTGTTGTATTGTACTTTTAGAATTGCTAGGACATTTTTCATTATTGCCTTTCTAAAACTTTTGGTGGGGGAGGCAGACAAAATTCCTGGACTCAGAATCTTCCTGTCTCAGCCTCTTGAGTGCTGGCCACATAGGCACTCAGCCACTTTTTTTTTTTTTTTTTTTGTGATACTGAGAGTTGAACCCCAGACCTCTGTATTGAGCTATATTTCTAGTGCCACCCCTTCCCCCCTTTTTTTCACTTTCAGACAGGATCTCAGTAAGTCATTAAGTTGCTCAGGCTGAGCTTGAACTCGTGATTCTCCTGCCTCAGTGGTTCAGAATGCTGGATTACAGGTGAGCACCACTGTGCTTGGTTAGTAAAGCAATTTTTAATGCTGGCTTGGTGTTCTGTCTTATTCGAGGGCCTTCATGTATTTAACGAACTCCTCAACTCTTGAGTATTTTGTTGATTGTGTTTTTTAAAAATTACAAATGGTCCTGTGATAATGTCATTTGTTAACAGTTTTTGAGCTTACGTATTATTAGGCCTTTTCCTCAGGGCGACCAGTACTTTGGACAGAGTAGCGAATGTGATGGACACACTCCCTGCTTTCAGAGGGGAGGTTTAACACAGTTACAGGCCACACACACAGCTACAACTGTAACAACTGCGACAAAGAAGGACGGGGGCTGGGATTCCTGTCGAGCACAGAATGACAGCTAAGCTTCTGTGGTCTGGAAATTCGTCCTCTCTACCTGCCCTCCCCCTTGCTGGCCTTGAGCCATTGTGCTGAATTCCTGTTACTTAAATGGGTCAAATCCTCTCCCGGTTTAATACTTTTACTCCTGTTTCAGTTGGAACATTTCCTTCCTCTTTCCTGTCTTTTAGGTCTCAAGGTGGACTCCTTACAGGGGCCTTCGGACACTTGACTGTAAATTGAACCCAGTTGCTCTGCAACCACACACTGGCTGTTTATCAAATACACTACACACTTTTTTAAGGCTTTGTTCTACTTTTTAATTTATTTTATTTTATTTTTGAGTCACGGTCTCACTATGCGCCTCACTTTGTAGCCAAAGTTGTCCTCGAACTCAGACTGAGCCTCCTGCCTCAGCCTCCTGAGTGCTGAGATTACAGTCTACTTTTTCTTTTGTCTCTCCATAACTGGAGTGCAGGCTTTATGAAGCCTAGGGAGCGTGTCTGTTTTGTTCAATTTCCCCGGCACCTAGAACAGCAGCTGTCACAGGCAGGCTTGAGGAAATGAGATTGCCAAGCCGGTACTTGAGTTCAGTCTTGCTGCTCCCCAAACTTGAGCCTTTTCACATACATTCTACTGTGAATGTATTGCCTCCCGAGTCAGATACCCCTTCCGAAGTCCTTCTGGGTCACCCCCTCTGTTCAGAGACCTTCGAGCCAAGGAAGAACAGAAGCAGATACTTCTGTGTCCAGCAGGTGGCGCCATTGGCTTGTTCAATTTTTTTTCCCGCTGGATCTGGCTGGATCTCACCGTTGTGGTCTTTCTCACTCCGGCTCATTATCCTCACCCACCACCACCAAATACCAGGGCAGTTTTTCTTTTTCCTCGAAGAATTTTTATTTCTTAAGTTTTTTATTTCTACTTTTTAAAGAAATATTTTGCTTCAAATTTACAGAAAAGTTGTTGACTGTAGGGCACAGCTCACACAGGCCCCCATGCCCAGCTTCGCTTATTATGTACATATGGGGTATCGTTATCACAGTTAAGGAGCCAATAGGGACACATTATTAACAAAAGCCCAGACTTTACTCGGATTTCCTTGTTGAGTCACACCCTTTCTCTACTCCAGTATACCAGGCTGTATACTTTCCTATCGTGTTTCCTCAGGTTCCTCTGGGCTATGATAGCTTCTCAGATTTTCCTTGTTTTTGATGACTGTGCTGGTTTTCCCGTGGAATTCCAATGTGTTTTGATCTCATGGATGTTTAAATTTCAGAGCTAAAAGTTACAAGGCTCTTGCCCTGAGGGGAATTTAGGAACACTTTTTTTATAACAGAAATTGGTCACTCTATACTCAAATCCTTGGTGAGATAGTCATCTTTTTTTTTTTTAAATTGGTATTGGGGATCGAACTCACGATCTCGTGCTGGCAAGGCAGGTGCTTATGCCGCTGAGCTAAATCCCCAGCCCTGAGATGGTTATCTTGGCAAAGTACTTTCTGTGCACTTCTTATGTGCTGGCCCTGTGCTCAGGGTGGAACAGAGCTATGACAGTCCTCTTGGGGCTGAAAATTCAGTTATTTTTGTCCAGGATAGAGAATAAATACATGAGGAAGGCAGAGGGCAAGGCTCTGCCCCTCTGTCCCACCCAAGGACCTTCCAAGGAGGGGAAAATGGTGACAGGTCGCTGGAACCCATGGGCAACACACACATGATCTGCATTGCAGCTTTGGCCTCTTTCTTTCCTGCTAAAGAGAAAGCCCTGGTCCCAGTGCTGGAGACCTTGAGGAGAGAAGAGGGCTGGGGGGTTTTAGGGCCATGCCCTGGGCTCCTGGAACCCAGTCCCTTTGTCTCCCTTGGGAAAGACTGCAGCTTAGAGCTGCCTTCCTTTCATTGGAAAAAAAAAAGTTCTCCTCTTCTCCAAACCATCATTGCCTTCTAGTTCAGTTTAATAACTTGTTTTCCCTGTACTTCTCTGCTTAGAAAGAGACTCCTATCTAGCCCTGACCATGTCCTTGGGAGATGAGTATCACCCATTTCACCTGCCAAGAAACTAAGATTTAGGACCCATTCAGCTAGTTACCAGAGGAGGCCACATTTGATTCCAGGTCCAACAGCACCCTAATTTCACTTGTCCCTCACCAGCCACCACCAGTGGCTCTTGGAGGGAAACAGCAGTTTTGGAAATTTTCTTCTTTTGACCTACTGAATTTTGCTCGTCTTGCCCTCACAGACCTGGAGGGGCCAGAAGAGTGGGTCCCTTATCCGGCACTTGGGGGAGAGGCCTCTGCTCCAACCCAGGTTGCCCTCCTGAGGTGATCTGGGAGGGATGATTTGAGATGGCAGCTCAGTAGCTTCAGAGGCAGACCGAGAGCCTAAAGCTAGGGTTCAGATGGTGTGGCCCCCCCATTCCTGTACCACCTGGGGGGACAAATCACCTTTTGCCTGTGGTCATCAGTTTCTCCATCAGTGACACAAAGCTTTGTTGCAGTGAATGGAGGGATAGGAAAGCCCTATGCCAGGACCACAGAGGTGGTTATTACTTCCAGTGTGAAGATCTAGGGCGTCACTTTCCTGCAGGACCAGGTGAAGAAAAAGACTCAGAAGTCCGGAAGCTTCCAACCTGTATCCAAGACCGAGGCCGGGATGAATCTTCTTATTTATCCCCAGGCTTTCTGCTCTCTCCCATACTGTGGACACTGTAAGCCTGCAGGAGGGAAGAGGATCCGACATCCTCTAGGACTGGACACCTTGAAGCTCTCAGACAAACACCCCAGCTCCCGGCACAGCCAGGGCCCCACACCGCACTGGCGGAAAGAGTGCACACGCGGGTGAGGAATGCGGGCCCTCGAGCAGTCTGCTGCGCCTCTTGACCCCAGACTCCCCCGCCACCCCTGTCACAGCAGCGCATGACACCAAGGGTACCAAAAAGGCAAACTCGACTTTATTATAAAGTTGGCTACAAAGTCACCGCAGCACCACGAGGTGGCCGACTGGGCAGGCCCAGGCGGTCTGGCAGCCGGGTGAGTCCCGCACCAGGTACACGCACTCGTGCAAGCACACGTGTGACGACAGCAGGTCTGCCTTCCTCCATCGGAAAGGAATGTAGTGTCTCTTCGCGTCCCCCACCCCAGGTGCGGGGCGCGAAAGTCACAGGAAGGGCCGCCAGGGCGGCAGAGTCCATCGGAATTGAAATCCCGTTACTGGTGTGTAGAGAATTCTACGAGGGTGTCAAGAGCCCCTTAGGGCACAGGCTGGCCCAGGTGAGCCCTGCCTTTCCCCCACCAAGGCCCAGGGGTGGTTTGGCCCCTAGGAATGGAGAACTGGCCCAGGCCCATGGGGCAGTGCGGTGGGGAAGTGAGACTCCCCCATTCTCCGCTTGAAATCCCATTCAAGGAAACTCACTACGAGTGAATACAGATTGAAATGGAAAGTGGGATTGCTTGAAGTCCCTTGGTTTTAAAAAGAAGCTCCCCTCCCCTGCCCTCCCACCTCCCCCCCATCCTTCAGGGCCTGGGGAATTAGATATATCCCCCTGTGACCCCCAGAATCCCCCCACAGTCCCGGGGGGGTGGAGAGCGGCTCCACGTCTTGATGACAATATGCCATACTTGACGACGTTAAGTCACAGACTTATTCAAAACGTTGGTTCCCCTCCACTTCCATCTGTAGAGAAAGAGAGGGAGGAAGAGTCAGTCAGGTCTCTCAGAGAAGGAGGTCGCACAGTGTTCACATGCAGTATGAGCCTCTAATGTGTTGGCCCTGCAGCTGAAGGATCCCAGGAGCTTAGCAGATGAGGGACAATGTGGGTGGACAGAGTGAGGCTGTGGCCACGGGCTTGGAAAAGGTGGGGACGTGAACAGGAAGAGGCTATGATGGAGTGAGGGGCTGATCCCCACCCTCTTCCTTTCCCCAACTCCTACTTGCTCTGTATTCCCTTCAGAGGGAGACAGCGTGGGGGACAGAACTCAAATCAATTTCCAACAATTTTTCTGTGACTTAAGGAAAACTTCTTTAACTCTGGGACCTTGATTGTCTCCATGGTGACTAATCTTGGTCCTCATAGAGTTACAATGCACAAATATTTACCCAAGGATTCTCGAACACTGTAGCCTACAGCACCAGCCCCTGTCTGTCAGGTCTGTTGGTCCAATAAGGTTTTCATTTTTTCTTATCCTCACTGCTACCTTCAGTAGTGAGTTATGGGAGGGGGCTGATTTACCTAATCCCACCTAGCATCTCACTGGAAGGAGAGCGACTTGAGTCCTTGGATATTGGGGCTGGACTTACCTTCATGGAAGCTGTCTTGAACTTGGCTCTGGAGTTGATGCAACTCATCAGTAAACCCATCGTAGGGGAATGTTGAGACACTTGTCTCAAAGGCGGTTTCGTAGGTGGCCAGGTCCTCCAGAAAGCTGTGGTCTTCTGGGGACAGGTTGTTGCAAGGAGATGGGGCCCCTCTTGGGCCCTCTGCCTCAGGATCTCCTGAGCCCCATTCCCCATTGGGGTCTGGGGTAGAAAGATCCATGAAGATGTCTTCCACAGGCATTTCTTCTAGGAATATGTTATCGGGATCAGCCAGGAAGTCCAGCTCCTGGCATTTCCAGGGTTTCAGGTCCAGGCTGAGCACAGGGGGGCCAGCCCCTGACAGGGACAGGTTGGAATCCAGGGGCTCCAGCCCTCCAAGTGGCTCCAGTCCCCCGGTACCAGCCTCAGCTGAGAAGGGCCTATCCATGCCCTGAGCCAACTGGCTAATCTGCTGGATGAGACGGTCTATCTCATGTTGCTCCTTCTCAGAGTAGTGGAAGAAACTCTGCTTGACTGGAGAGGCCTCGGGTGTGAGCAGACCTTCAGGTACCAGGGGGACATCCACAGAGAGGGGGCCCCGGAGCTGGGCGAGGGCCAGGAGTGTGCAATCCCCATTACCAGGGCTGCTAGGACTCGGGGGCAACTTCTCATAGAGAAAACTGCATCCCTCCTGTGCAAAGTAAGTCTTGGTGGAGTTGGGGCTCAGTTGTTCCGGGAAAGTTTGGCTGGGGCTGTTCAGGTGTGCTTGAAATGCTGCGGTGGGAGGAGTCAGCCGCTCAAGGGTAGGACTTCCCAGAGGCTCTGGGAAGGCAGTGGTGCTTGGAAGCAGCTGGTCTGAGAAGGTGGAGGTGCAGGGAGTCAGTTGGTCTTCATAGTTTCTGGTTGAGATTTCAGTCAACCGGCCTTGCAATGGGCTGGTCAGTGGATCTGGAAAAGTTGCACTGCTGGGTGTCAACTGGTCAGAGAAGGTTGAAGTGCTTGGAGTCAGCTGTTCTTGGAAAGAGCTGGATGGGGTAGGCAAGTGGGTCTGGAAGGGCTCATGGAGGCTGAAGAGGAAGGCACAGCCTCCTGGCTTGTGGGGCGTGTAGGGAGGAGTGCACACAAGATCCTTGCTTAGGTCGGCTTGGAGAGAAGGCTCAGGCCCAGAAGGGAATGGCAGGTAGCTGAAGTCCAGTTTTTGGAGGGATCGAGGAAGCTCTTCTGATGTTGACACAACACCCAGTTGAGGAGCACTGGGGAAACTGGTGCTTCTGGGAGCCCCAAGGGGCGGGGTAAAAAGTGGATTAGAACACTGTTCCTGGGAGAGGACATTCTCAGGGAATGAGGGCAGCACAGTCGGGTTCCCCAGGACATAAGCTGCCTGGGTGTCTTCAGAGTTCAGCTGCTGGCGGAGGCTCCAGGCTTCCATGTCACTGGAGAGGAGAGAAGAGGCAGCCGGTAAGGATCTGCTGTCCATTCCCAGAGTGGTTTTCTGATTTGTCTCCTCCATGCTGACCTTGGCTGCCCCCCAGGCCCTTGCCTTGCAGCTCACCTGATCGGGTAGTTATTGGTAGTAATAGGGCCCTCTGGGCCTTCTGAGTATAACAGGCAGTAAATCCATGCCCAGCCTCCATGCTTGGACTGCAGTCTCACTACCATCTCTGCCTGAATATCTCCACTCTCAGCCACTGGGGAGAAAGAAGAGATGCAGAGTTAGCACATCCATCAGGCAACACCACCTAAATTCCCACGTTGTCCCCCTCTCCACTCCACCGAGGGAACCAGGACACTTTTCTCACTACCCTAACCTGCTCCTCTCAGTTCCTCACCTGGACCTCACCACTCAGAGTTCCCCAGCTCTGGCTCTCATCTTGCCTTGACTCCTCACCCCTATATCCTAATGTTTACCCTATGTCAACCAAAACTGTGAGTCTCTGATATCTTCCCAACATCAGTCTTGACCACAGCCCATCCTTGTTCTGATCTCCCATCCCCTTTCCCAGCTCCACATTTTGTCCCCAGCCTCTCTGGACACTCACACAGGCGGTAGTGTTGAGCAGAAGCGTGGGCCAGGTCCTCAGGGTGCAGCAGTCCATACCATGATTTACACAGCAGTTCACTGCGCTCAAAGCCCAGGTAGATTAGGACACTGGGAAAGTGGAAAGGGAGAGGTCAGCTTGCTGTTTGCCTTGCTTGAAACCCATGCATCTCACTCCCTCCCTTTGCCCTTCTAAACCACATCCTTCCTGCCCCTGACTTCAGAATCTAGGGTCCCCTCAGCTCTGTCCTGATTTCCTCCTGGGAGTTGGACACTCTGGGCTTACCTCTCAGAGACATCCAGTAGGGCCAGGTCTTTAGCATGCCGGCTCTGGAACATGGCCAGGAAGAGTGAGGCAGGGCCAGGGCCAGGGCCAGGGCCAGGCCCAGGGCGGGGTCTTGGCTCCAAAGGGGCACAGAAAGCTGTAAACACAGGGTTTCCTGCCCAGTAGGCTCCAGGTGGGTGAGCATGAAATCGGCCTCGAATAAGCACCAGTTTGTTTCCTGCACTCTGGCGCCGGAGGGACTTGGAGGTGTTGAAGCGACAACGGAAGAGGCGATCTAAGTAGATAAAGAGGAAAAACTAGTAAGTGGGTGGGTGGATGAAAGAGATGGTGGATGGGGGTAGAGCAGATTAACTCGGAGAGCAAGAGCAGAGTTCTTACCAGTGTCCAGAGCAGAGGGTAGTGTGAGCTGCTGGCGCACAGTGAGGTGGTCAGCTGGGTCAATAATGTCATAGATACTGTCACCCTGGGCAACCAGGTCCACCTGGAGGGAGGAAAGATGGAAGGAATAACCATTAGAGAGAGCAGCAAGAGTCACTCTTTGGCCCATCACATCCTAAAGTATAGAGCCCTTCCCTCTTCAGTAACTCAGCTTCTCAAAGTGGAAAATCATTGTAGCCCACTGATGCTCCAGCCCGAGCACTCACCATGGAGTGGCCAAGATGTTCGCTCACACTCTCAGACAGGTATAGCAATTTCCCTTCAGCTGTAAATACAAGCAGAAATCCAGGCAGTGCTGCCACGATGTCTTCAAGCTCTTGAGCTGAAAGCAGCCCCGTAGGACCTGCCAGAGGAGTGCCTGTGGAGTGAGCAGACACAGTGAGTCAGGGTAAGACTGGGGAGCAAAGTCGAGAAGAGCAAGGCATGCTCTGAGTTTCAGAGAACCTAGAAGACTTTCTCAGGAGCCTGCCTCTGTAAACACCTGTTGACCCGCTGCCCGCAGGTCTGGGCGGGGAGACCTGTTGCTGGAAGTCCCCAGTCACCAGCCCTCACTTCTAAACCCGAGCGGGAGCTTCAGCGGCCCCGAATATCAGAACCGCGGAGAGAGCTCCCAAACGGACTCGCGGTCAGCACCGCGGACAGCGCCCGCCGCAGCCCGTTGGGATCAGCACCGCGGACAGCGCCCGCAGCAAAACGCTGGGACCAGCACCGCGGACAGCGCTCCAGGGCCGGTGAAAGCCCTTTGCTTGTGGACGGCGGCTTTCTCAGGTTTCGGAGCCTCCCTGGAGTCCCTACAACTTCCCTTCCCGCACTCCCGGAGTGCCTCTGAGCTGGTGGGGACCGAGGCCATTCTGTCCTGGCTCTTCTCCCATGACTCTGGCACTCGGGACAACATTTGGTCTCTCTAACGCTCACTCAGAGCTCAGAAGTCTGGACGGAGCTCTGGAGGAAAAGTAGGAAGTCCTGAGCCGCTCAAGTCTCTCCCAGACAGGCAGCAGTGCCCCGGCGTCCCTAAGCTCCACTCTTCCCGGAGCCCATGCGCTCAGCTCTGCAGCAACCCCGGTTTGCTCACCTCCGGCGAAGAAGACTCCCTTGCGAGTGTAGATGCAGGCAAGACTCATAATGTGCAGGTAGGACAGCCGCACCTTGTCGGCCTCGGCCAGCGGCAGCAGCTCCTTCAGGTTGCGGATCTCGGCGTTGATCTGGTCGCGGCGCGCCTTGGAGGCGCCCTTGGTGGAGCGGTACATGGCTGCCGGCGGTGAGGCTCCAGCGCGGGCAGGCGCCCCGAACTCCCTGGTTCCTGCTCGAGGCTCCGGCGGCTTCCTCCTCCCGGCTTCCCAGTGTCTCGCTCAGGCTCTCGCTTGCTCTCCGTCTCCTCTCCCGGGCTCCGCTCGGCCGCGCTGCCCCCCTCGCCTGCCTCGTTCCGCCTTATATAGCTCCTGCCAGGCGTGGGGGGCTCATTTTGGAGACGGGAGGGGGGCGAGAAAGCGGGAGGCTGGGCCAAGCAGGCTGCAGCGGAGCCGCTGGCTGGGAGGGGGCTCCTCCTCCCTCCCCGCTCCCGACGTCATCCCGTGACGTGGAACGAGAGCGGGAGGGGGAAGGAGGGGAGAAGAGGGGGGCCGGGCTGGCGGGAGCTGAGCCGAGAGCCAAGCGCTGCTCAGAGAAGCCTGAGCGGGGGTGCAGGGACCCAGGCTCCCGAGAGGCGCTCAGCTGAAGGCAGGGCACAGTTTAGGGCAGCCTGAAGCCCCTTGCAAGAGTCTGCAGGGGGGAGCGGGGAGCCGGTATTAACGCTGATTTTTTTTTCATGAAAAGTAGGAGAATGAGGAGCAGTAGGGTCACGGACAAAGGACCCTTGGTATCCACCAAAGGTTCTGATTCCATAGCAGGGGGCTCTTTCCCTGGCTTTTGGGGGGACAAGTCGCAGCTAGACTCCCTCCCTGGGGTCTACTTAGTCTGGGATCCCCTTGGCTATTTTCAAATAATTAATTCTCTCTCCCTTCCCCAAGCTCTGGCCTTGGGAGTTTATCGGGGTAACTGCACAGGGGTGTAAGCCCCCAGGATGGAATGTGAGAAGGGTCCCGGCTGGATTTGGCCTTCGTCCTATTGTCCCTTAGCCAAAAAATAAGAGCAGCAGCACCAACACTGTGGTCTGCAGCGATTCCTTTCCCTGTTGATTCATTCATCTCAGCCACTGCTGGGGGAAACTGAGGAAGGGACCCAGGCCACAGTGAGGATCTTGTCTGGACTTAGACCTGTCCTCCGCCCCGTTGCCAGCCCCCAAAGCCGGCGGTTCCCGGGTTCCCCCTCCCTCCTGCGAGCTTCTGTCTTTCCTGCGGGCCGGGGGCGGGGGCGGGACCGGGGGAATCCCAGTTCCATATTAGGACAGGAATCCTCCGGCGGCTGCCGCAGCGGCGGCGGCGGCGGCGGGCGGGGCCTGGCTGCATCCGCACCGCTCTGGAGAGCTCCCGCCCCCTGTTTCGGCGAGGAAGAGAGGGAAGCAGCCGGGAAGGGGTGGGTGGTCCGTGCCGGGCGCTCCGTGACTGCTGCACCTCCTCGGGGCTCCTGACTCTGCCAGGCTGTCCTGCACATCCCCCTGCAGCCCCCTGCCCATCTTTGGCGCTGAGACTTCTCCTTCAGTCTCTCTACCTCATTAGTTCTTCATCTCACTGCCTCAGCTCTGCGCTGCACTTAACCCCCCAAAGGTTCCCCTTCTGTTTGATCAGGTCTGTCTTCCTTTCTTGTCTTTTTCAGGTTTGCTCCTACCTCTGGCCTTTGCCTCGCCTCTGCATCTTCCTTATTCACTGCACACAGTATAAGTGCTACCTAAAGGGGCAAAGAGGTGTCTCTCTTACCCCAATCCCTTAAAATGAGAAGGCAAATGGGCAGATTTTGACCTGAAATTTCATATGGGGGTAAGGGTATGTGAAATCATTTGGGGGGGCTGGAAGTGAGGCCACTTAAAAATGGAGGGACATCCTGATTGTAAAAACTCAAAAGGGAGGGTGACGAACTTTAATGTCAATAAGAAAAGTTGAGAGTAAAGGAGTTCCCCAATCTTCACTGCAAAATTGATAGCAAGAGAGGAAATGTAGAAGAGACAACTGAAAGTGCCTTAAAGAGAGGTACATGGCTCTGGTGACCCTATATTGATGTCTTTTGGAAGTCAGCTGTCTGGGGGCATCCACGTAAACCATCATGTGGTCAGCGGTGCAACTGAGATGGAAAGAATTGCTGTGCGTGTGTGTGTTACTATCTCTAACTCTAGGGACCTGAATGACAGACAGCCCTTTCAGGATTTTTTAAAATCTTTATGTAATTGCTTATGTCCCCTCCCTCAAATTTCCATTCCTTTGTCTTTGGACCACCTTTCCACATGAAAGTCCAGGACAAGGTTCCAGGTTTATTCACCCACAGATGCTCTAGGTCCTGGCTGGGAGATATTTTCGGTATCTCTCCCACAATAAAGAAGGGGGTCTATTAGCTTGTACTCCGCAGCCGGCCCAGCTACCAAAGAACGGGGTTTGCAGCTGTCCGTGGTGCTGAAATAGTGTCCGTGACGTCAGATTGGCTATGGTCTGCCTGGAATCTCAAAGTCAGGCTCAGGGCCACACAGGGTTCACCTTGAGGCCCCCACCTTTGTTTGTCCCATTCTTCATGGTGGATAAATATGGGGGTCTCAGGGGTCAAGATTCCTGAGCTCTAGGAGTTGAAAAACAAGAGATGTGGGCTCTAAGGAAGAGTCCTTGGATCTTTCCAGAATGGACTAGGGAGAAGGCACTTTGGAAGGCAAGAAGGGTCTAGAAAGGGACAAAGCAGGAGGTAGATGAGGTCGCATCTTAGTTCGCCCACTCTGATTCAAGTTGAGAATCTCTGTATGCCCCCAATGTCTCCTCTCCCTAGGCCAGCTTCCACTCCTCTTGCCTCCCACCTCCGTGAAACTATTTTTAACTGTGCAGAACCAAAAATAGCTTGGCAGCAGCTTCAGGCCGTGGGAGAGGAGCTATTTATATCACCACCGATGGTTCTGAAATAGCAAGCAGGAGGAGGGGGGCGGCTGGCACGCTAGAGAGCTCCTGGCCGCTGCTAAAAATACTGGCAGTGTGAGTCATCCTGGCCTGGCTGAGTCACCCACTCTTCCCACCCTCCCCAGGCGGCGGCGACAGCAGCAGCAGAACAGGCTAAGAACTTGAAGCCTGAGATGGGGGAGGCATCATAGTCCTCTGGGTATGGGAAAGTGGGCAAAGGAGTTAATCGGGAGAGGGGCTCTGGGGTGAGTGTATAAAAGGAATGAGGGGAGCAGAAGCCTCCCAGAAATACCTGCTGGGGGGGGCGTGCAGCATTCCCAACCATGCATTACTCAAGGATGTTTGAGCAATTTAAGAGAGGGAGATTGTGAGTTCAAGCATGTGTGTGTGTGTGTGTGTGCTCACTTCATTGAGACGGTTTGTATCTCCCTATGCAGCTGCATCTGACCCTGTCCGAACATGTTTGGATGTCTATCTTTGTGTCTGTCTGCATGCATGCCTGTAGTTGTTATCAGTGTCCCTCTTCCTCTATTTTGCCTGCACCTGCATCTATGCCCATGTTGTGAAAAACCTCTACCTCCCTGTGTTGTACGTAGTTCTGTGTTGTCCCTGTCTATGTTTATATTTACCACATTCTGAATGTGTGTGTGTGTGTCCATATCTGAACGTCTCTGGGTCTTTCCATCTCAGCACCTTGTGATGTATGTGGGATCTGTATGGTTCCCCAGACTCAGTGTACTTTCCTCTCTGTTACCACTTGTGGGGTCCTTGCACTATCTCTGCTTTATTTACCTCTCTCTGCCCAGAATCTTCCCTTCTAATCCTTAGATCTCAAACATTTGCAAAGGTCTTTTGGTTGCATGCAATCTCTAGCAATAACATGGAGGAAAACAGCCCCCACACAAGTGTTCCCCTTTCTCTGGAACCATCCTAAAATTTCCCTGGCCTGCAGGAGTGAGTGGTTTTCCATCATTCCATATTTGGGGAGCTGAGAGAAGACAAAGTCTTTCTTTAGTCCTAAAAAAAAACATTGCTGGTGTGGGCATAGGCATGTGTAGCACGCACATACACAAACTGTCTCTCTCTCACACACACACACATACACACATACACAACTGAGAATGAGAGAGAGAAAAATATCAAGGTCCCTTCTTTACTGAGCAGAGCTCGCATCTGTTACCATGGCAACCCGCCCACTCCTTCCCAAAAAAATCACCAAGAAGAGGTGATGGCATCGAGAAGGGATTGGCTGATTCCTTTATTATATTTTTCCGAAAAAGGCTTTTCTACAGCAAGAACAGGCCATGAGATCCCTTGTGCCTGTCTTCTATTTATTGGACAC
The DNA here is from genome assembly GCA_004027295.1 of Dolichotis patagonum. NCBI lineage: Eukaryota > Metazoa > Chordata > Mammalia > Rodentia > Caviidae > Dolichotis > Dolichotis patagonum. Next base: position 25,180 of record PVJX010005750.1, read on the forward strand.
TTAAGGGGACCATCACCCCTCAACCTCTATTAAAGAAGAAAGCTGTTACATTTTCCAGAGAGTTTCAGGAGGACGACCTCCTGGGAAGACAATGGTGGGTAGGTGGGGAATGTGGTTCTGCAGAACAGCATGGAAACTCCTGGCTGCTTTTCTGAAAATTTAGGCATCTTGAGAGAGGGCTGTCAACACATCAGAAATCAGAAAGAGAAGTGATGAAGGAGGTGGGGGAGAGAGAATGAGAATGAATGAATGAATCACTTGAAGGATGAAAAGATTCCACAGGCTGCAAGCACTCAGTGGTCATCAGATGGGCAGGTAGATCACATGACTTAGGCTCCACAACGCAACCGACAGTGCTGCCGGTCATCACCAGACTGCAGCTGCAGCCCCTTGACTTGGCCCAATTGGTGCATGTTCTGAGGCAGCGTGGAAGCTCACCTCTCCTGGTTCTAGCCCCAGCCTGAGTCTCCAAGGCCTCCTCCAAAGCCTGGCTAACAGCCACCAGGGCCACATTACTCCTTCAAGTCAACTGCAGTCTCCTGCCAAATGGCTGGGTGATGGGAAGCGGGATTCCGCATTTCCTCCTGTGCTTGGCTTGCTGCAGGAATGGGGTCACTGAGGGCTGCAGATTAGAAAGAGAGACCATGATCTAACTCTGGTTAGGAACAACTTCCCCTCCTGGCAGGCTGCCTACTACCGTCAGCAGTCAAAGCCATGGCCAGGCTGGGGTGAGCTGGGCCGTGGGTGCAGCTCCATTTCAAGGGATGAAACATAGACATAGACATATTCTCCTGATCAACGTGACTATTACTATGCTTACTTGATAGATGGGGAAACTGGGCTGGGGATTTAGCTCAGTGGCATAAGTGCCTGCCTTGCAAGTGCGTGGTTGTGAGCTCGATACCTGGTACCGATAAAAAAAAAAAATACAAACGTGATACATGGGGAAACTAAGAATCAGAAACGGACAGTGACTTAGACAAAGTCACATAGCAAGGCACTGGCAATGCTTGACTTTACGCCTAGCTCCTGCCTCCCCATCCAGGCCTATTCCCTTGCACCATGCACTAAATCAGGGAAGCATACACTATCATTGGCATGGCAAATCTGGACCACTGCCTCTTTGTAAATAAAGTTTTATTGGAACCCAGTCATGTCCATTAGTTTATTTACTGTCTTTTCACACTACAATGGTAGAGTTGAGTAGTGGTGACAGAGACCAGATGGCCCACGAAACCCAAAATATTTACTATACAGAGAAAGTTTGCCATCCATACAAGATAAGTTCTTCCCCAAAACATCTCCACTCCTTTTTCTCTCTCTCTGAGCCCAGGGCATACCAACTGGTCATTTATTTCATCTACCTTTACTCTTCCAAATGCCCCAAGGCAGCAGTGTTCCTTAAATATTCCTTCTAGGAGGAGAGACTGGGAAGACTTACTATTGTCCGGCCCCCTTTGTGGCTGTGTAGCTGTAACCTCCCCATGCAGAAAAGACGCTTTACATCCTGTTCCCATGGCAACGTGAGTTGGACCTGGCAAGGTACAACCATTCCATCGCCACCGCGACCCCAGCTCTCAGAACTGCATTTTGGGGAAAAGAAATGTCCCAGGTTGGTAAGTTATTGTCAGAAAGACACATTCTCTTCATGGGAAGAAAGTAAGGGTGTTGTGGCACCTCGGGCCTCTCAAATCCACCAGATGAGCCGGGGAGGGTGTCTGTGTGCTCTCTGAGAGCGAGTAACTTCCCAATGTCACACATCTAGAAAGAGATGAATCCAGAATGAGGGCCCACGTTTCCTGACTTCCACTTCTTTTCTAACAGATTCTCTAATACCCTCTCCAGTCCTGTGTCTGTGATGGCCCAGTCCATTCAATAACAACATAAACCTCACGTAGAGGTCAGTGCCACGGCTGTGATGTGTTCAGCCACATCTCCACAGGCTGTTTTCTTTCTCCTGAGGCCTTTTTATTATATGACCATTTCTCCAGATCTCCCAGCTGCTTTCACGTGGAAGCATTCAGAACATTGTATCTGTTTGTGGTTATGAAATCAACAAACATCATGTGAAGAGAGAACCCAGTGGCACATACGCAGGGATATGGTCAGAGGGGCAGTGAGCTGAACAGGGAAGGGGAAGGACACAGGGCCAAAGAGGGGGTGACAAGGAGGGGGGGGCCAGGTAGAAAAAGATGAAGGTCTTCTAGCCAGGCCCGAATGCAGCCCTGAGAAAGGATGACACAGGAGTGAGAAAAGGCACATGTTACAGCAGCCTTGTTCTGAAGCAGGAAGGAAAATCAACAAAAACACTTCCTGAATGCTGGGCAGGGACCTCACACTCTGAGGGCCGTGGGGAGGTGGGAGTGGAGGACATGGGCTGGGAGATCTGGAGGAGCAGAGAGACTTCTGCACCCTCATTTCCAGGGTCCTCCCCAGCTGGTGAGCTCCTCTTTGCCCTGCTAGTACTCCAGTGGGGATCGGGACCCTCTTGCGGCGCCCACAGGTCCCGTTGCAGCGCCATCGCTGCACATCTCATCCTGGACCTCTTGTTCACTCATCTGTCCCCAGACAGCAGCCAGGACTGCTTCCCCCAGTCCCGGGACATGGCACGGGACCTGGAGTGCAGCAGAGCTTCCGCTGTGAAAGTCCTACAGGACACACACGCCTGAGGGTTGAGGTGGGCCATAATGGGGTGAAACACAAGACACCAGCCTTGACCCTGGGGAGCCTCCGGGCTGGTGAGAAAGTGACTATGCTGGGTGGTGGGGTGGCCTCAGACAGTGCGGCCTCAGGAACAAGATGCTGCCGTGACAGCCAAGAAGAAGCCAAGACTATGTTAACAGGTACATGGTTGCCAGGTGGAGAGAGAGCAGCATGGCGCAGGCTGCTCAGGACCAGGAGGTCTGGCTTCAGAAGTGGTGCTGGAGCAAGACTGAGATGATGGGACTCAGGTCCAGCCTTGGGCAAAGGGGTGGACAGGAGCAGTGAAGAGCAGCCCAGACTTCCACCCGGCCTGGCTCTGGTGACCCCTGCAGCCAGTCTAACCTCATGTGACATTTCTCTCTTCCAGCTAATGGCAGCTTCTACCACTCTTGGCCCTGTCACTCTCCTGCCCTCCACAGGGCCTTTGCACATACTCTGTCCTCTTCTGGGATACCACTGCTCCTTCCCTGTCATGGTTCATTTCATTCACTCCCTGCCCTACACTGCAACTCAAACATCACATCCTTCCTGGTCTTCTCAATTACGTAAACCCCAGGTAGAGGCTCCCAGGCGCTCTGCAACTCTATTTGCACTTGTCACAGTGGCAGTTTCGTGATTTATTTTGGTGATGGGCTGATCACTAGCTCTGTGTCCCTGGACTGCAGCCACCTCCCTGGGGGAGTGCTCTGCTTTGCTCACCATTAAGTGTTTCGCATAGAACAAGACCACCCATAAATATATGTAAGAAAAGTGTAAAAGATGGAAGGAATGAAGATTATTACATATACAGAAGAAGAGGGTCAAAGATGGATGGTCTGGCACCTGCAGATATTCGAAGGACCATGGGCAGGTGGTGGGAGAGACCTTGTGTGTAGAGAGGCTGATGCAAGAGGGCGTGGAGGCTTGAGCAAGGCTCTGGGCTGAGAATGGCCTCTCGTGCCTCAGTTTCTCCATCTGTTAGAGATGTGAGGAGAATCCCAGCACTAACATCATGGCTTAATGCAAGAAGTGGGCTAAATATTAGAACAGAGTTTGATGGACAAAGAGAATACAATCAGTGATAGAATATAAATCATCGTTTTAACTTGAGGAAAAATACAATTTTGAGCCGGGTTATGCAGACACGGGCATGGACTGGCTTGGTAATGGAAACAGCTTGGGCACCAGTCAGCTTTCTACAGCGCTGGCCTGGGCTTGGCCTGAGAGCATCAGATGGAGCCAGCCAGACTGAGAGCTATGGCAACTCCAAAGAGAAGCAGAGAGGACAGTGGAGTCTGAGGAAGCCAAAGGATGCACGCAAGGAAGCACCTGAGCTTTGGCCCTGGCCCAGTGTGCCCCGTCCTGGGCATCAGTGGTACCTCACGCTGCTCCCCAAGTCCAGGGACGGAGAGCCTGAGCCAGCCCCAGCGCACCCCTCAGGCTCAGCAGCTGTTTTCCCTGGGTCCTTTCCTAGAAGCCGACCTGACAGTGTCCTCCCCCGGCTTAAAACCATCATGGCCTCTACTTCCCCTTCTATTCACAAAGTGACCAAACCACCACAGTGCTCAGCTTCAGGTCCATTTGTGATATCATCTGAGCATATCTGGTGACATAAGAGGTCACAGAGGCAGCATGTCTCTGCACCTTAGGTACCTAGCATGGGTATCAGGTTGGTAGAACTCATGGAACCTCTCGGCAGCCCTCTGCCATGAGGGCTGATTATTTCCTTGACCTGGGCCAGCAGAGAGGGCACCTGCAGGGAAAAGTCCAGGGGACCCCAGGAAAGACATGGGATTTCAGAAAGAAAACCCTTGGAGAAATAAAGAAGAGACCCCAAGAGCAAGGAGGATGAGGGTCCCCCCCAAGAAGGCTGGAATTGCAGAGTTGGCTGAACCATGGCCAGAAGCGGGGAGCAGTACTGGAGCCAGGAAGCACTGAGCGGGCGGGGAGGGGACCCAGGAGGCTTCAGAGGCTCCCCTGATGAAAGGGGAGGCTCCTGCATCACCCAGCCTGACAGGGGACGGGCTGAGGAGCCCGCTACAAGGACTCACAGGTCTGAGAAGAAGAGGAAGTGATCAGCCTAGATGTCAGCAGATCGTGTGTTGGATGCAGGGGAAGCGTACTGGACAGGAGGCTTGGGCCCTTATTTTGCCATCAGCTTACTGAGTGTGTCATCGTTTCTGGGCCTCTGGTTGGAAAATGAAAGGAGGCTGGATTGCTTGGCCTCAAAGGGCTGTCCTCCCACTTTTGGTGCTCCAAGCATCTCTGGTTCTGGGTTCCCCCCGGCCCAGTGCTCCTCAGGCTCTGGAAGCTGAATGCTGCAAACCCTAAGATGCAGTTTCAAGTGGAGATCAGCCGTGTTCCCTAGGTTAGGGTCTGGGTGGGCCTGAAGTGTCCCAGCGGACACTGCTTGAGCAGGGGCACCTTGAACACAGGAGATGAGGCCTGTGTAGACCTGGGGAAGCAAGTGATGACAGTGACCTGTATTTTCCCTCCTTGAACCCAGGCCGTTTGGGTCCTTCTTACAGGTTAGTGCCAAGTTCACCAAGGGGGTGACTCACCATTGAAGAGGTCCGATGGGGTCCACTGTGCACAAACAGACCCCCAAGTCATCCTCAGAGTGGTCCACACAGCCTGCGGCTGCAGCAACCACTATTGCCAGCCTTCCCGAGCATTGGTCAGGGAGAAAACCCCACAGCTGTGTCACACAGCTGGCCACAGAGGGGCCCAGACACACAGAGTGTCCCAGACTCACAACTGTAGCAGGGTTTGGTAACTGGGGCCTAGTCCAGAGAATGAAGGGACTCAAGTGACAGTCACACTTGGGGCTGGGGGAGAGTAGCTGGATCCCAAACCAGGTCCTTTGGTCACTGTGCAGTGACCGGGTGCAAAGGTTGGGGTCTGGCGAGAAGGTGCAAAGAGCCTGGGGCCAGAAGGCAAGGTTCTGGGTCCTCATCTCAGCAACAAGAACACTGACTTGCCGTGTGACTTTGGCAAATCGTGTCTCCCTGAGGACTGCCTCAGTGCCCTGTTCTGTGCTTTTGTGCCTTGGCTTTGGCAAACCATGTTCTCTGGAAGCACCACTCAGAGTTCAGAACCAACAGCTCCAGAACACAAACATCTCTCCTCTGTTGACTTGGAGCCCACAAGTGCTGGTCCAGATGAGATCTAGCTCTGGGTCCCCAACCCAGCCCCAAATGGAAATCCCCAGCTCCTTGAGAATGATCAAGCACTTCATGCTGGTTTCTGTGGCTCCCCATGGCTGGGTGCTGCAGGGGAGTGCAGGGGGGCCCCGTGTCCATCCAGAAGACAACTTCCACTGGCAGGCAGCCTGGAAAGATTTGATTCCAGAAAGTTCCAGAGATCTGAGGGCTTCAGGAAGCCTTTGGTGAAAGCAGACATTTGTAAGCTGTAGCATGGTTGGTGGTTGCAGAGTCATGGGGTCCAGAAGCTCGTCCAAAGTAATCACTGATCCAGGAAGCCCACCTAGGTCCAGACTGAGCTGCAGAAGAAGAAACAGCTGATCCAGAGCCGAGCTGTGGCCCCTTGCCTGGGTGCTGGGCAGGGGTCGGGGGTGGGCACGCTGCACCAGCCATCCTCAGTGTCAAGGACCAGGGGACTGGCTCCTGGCCAGGAAGCTGCCCGGGCTCTGGCCTGTGCTCTTCTAGGAATTAGCTATGTAACCCTGGCCAATCACTATGCTTCTCTGGGCCTCAGTTTCCCTTTCAATTTAATGAGAGGGTTGAGCTTTCCTGGGATCTGAATCTGGTTCCACACAGAGTACTGGGAGATGAAGGCCAAATCCAGGTGCTTAAGGGAGCCCCTGAGGGCAGTGAGGTCCTCACCTGGCTTTGTCCTTCTGTGGTTTTGTCCAGAGGATCCCCAAGCGCTAGACCTGGCGTCCCGTTTCCTTCCCAGGTTCCTGCAGGAGAGTCTCCCCTGCTGGGGTTGGAGGTGAGTGGGAGTGCGGGCGAGGGCAGGACCTCCTCTCTCTACGGTTCAAACGTCCCCAAAGTGGTGGAGGACGCTCAGATGGGGTGTGGTGGTGTGGATGGCTCCATGAGGCTTCCAGGACCCAGAGCCCCGCACCCCAGACCCTGCACCAGGCTCACGGCTGGGGGTGGAGACAGCTCTGGCCTCCAGAGAAGCCGCCACTCCGCCAGTTGCCTTAAAAAGGCGCCAGAGCCCGCGCATCAGCAGAAGGGCTGCGGCTCTCTTCCAAAATAGGCAAGAACCAGGAGGCAGCGGGAGACGAGCTGCGAAGAGCGAGCGCTGACGTCACTCGGGGCCTCCCTCCTCGCCGCCGTCCCTCACCCTCGGCCCCCCCTTGCATCACATCACTATGGCAACAGTGCGCCGCCGCGGCAGCAGATGAATGGGCTGCAGCTTGCGGAGATGCGCGCTTCTTCCCTCTCTCCGGGCGGCTGCCCCGGGGAAGGCAGGCAGGCTAGGAGCAAGGCGCACCCTCATATTCATAAAGGCCCAGGGGCCATTCATGCCCAACCGCCCCTACTGTGGCCAAGGAACCCGAGAGTCACTTGGCCCAGGTATCTCCTGTCCTTTGGAGGGTCCTTAGGGCACCCTCTTACCTGCATCTCCCCTTTCTGTCAGCTCGGTTCCCCGAAGTCTGCGGAAAACCTGACAGACTGTGTCTCAGCGCCACCGCGTGGCTGACAATGGTGTTGCAGCATGTGTGCTGCAACTGAGGTCCCACCGTCTATGTCGCCCTCTGGTGTTTCCAAAAGGGAAAAGCACAGAAGAACGGCAGTCTCCGCCACCGAGAGCTAGGAAACAGTGTTGTCACGTTGACACAGCCACTTGAACCTGTTAACGTTCCGTGAGCGCTCCCGATGCGTTAGGCAGTGTGCTAAGCGCTTTGCCTGTGTCAGTTCATTTCAACTCCGCACTGCAGAAAACAATTACTATTACCATTCTACGGATGAGAGAAACTGGGGCTGCTTGGATTTGCCTAGAATCCCGCAGCAGCTCCGCCCACTTTGTAGCCCAGGCTGGCCTCAAATTACCAGAAACCCTCCTGCCTCGGCTCCCAAGTGCTGGAATTACAGGCATGCTACCACACCTGGCCACTAAGGGGCTTGTGTTTGTTTGTGTAAGTATGTGTGTTTATGCGTGTGTTTCGTTTTGTATTTTGAGACATGGTCTCACTTTGTAGCGCAGGCTGGCCTCAAACTCTTGATGATCCTCCTGCCTCACCGTCTCCAGGGGTAGAATTACAGGCATGCAACACCACAGCAATTAGTTTCTTTAAAAATATTATACATATGCTAACTACCCTGTTTTAGTCATTCCAGTGTAAACGTGATCAAACATCACATTGTACCCCCATAGATATATCTAATTATTGTTTGTGAATTAAAACTAAAACTTTTAGAAAATTCATTATGAGCTGGGCATAGTCCTACATGCTTGTAATCACTCTGGGAGGCTGAGGCAGGAGGATGGAAAAGTTCAAGCCCAACCTGGTCAACTTAGTAACTTAGCAAAATAAAAAATAAAGGATTGGGGATGTAGTTCAGTACAAAGACCCTGAGTTCAATTCCCAGTATTAAGAAAAAAGTCATTTGGGTCTCGTGGTTTTAAGCACCATTGAATTTTAATTTGTTGCAGTTGCTATTCCTTCTGTTTTGCATTTTGCAATGCCAGGGATGGAACCCAGGACCCATACATGCTAGGCAAATGCTTTACCACTGAGCTACATTTCCAGCATGAGTGTCACTCTTAACGAAGCTAAAATCACTCTATATTTAGCCTCTTTAAATTGGTACCTGTGATCTTTGCATGTGATCCTAGCAGCTTTTGATAGTTTTCTGCTATCTGATGTGACAAGTCAGCTCCAGGGGCTTCTGAATCAAAGATTACACACCAAAGATTATTATTATACATCAAAGATTATTCATAATTTGCCCAATTACTTTTTCCCTAAGTGTGACAGTTTACCAACTTTTTATTGGTATATATTGTTACCCTTTAATTGAAAATGCTGCTTGCTTGCATTTACGCGATATTCTGCAAAAGGCAGAGAACAAATCAGGGGTTGGAAAGGTCTATGGGTGGGAGGAGAAGCCTGTTACAACTGGGACAAAATACCCAACACCCAAAATGAAGGAAGGAAAGGTTTATTTAGCTTACAGTTTGTGGAGGTTTCAGTCCATAATCAGCTGGCTCCAAGGCAGCTGTAACAAGAAGTGACAACAGGAGGGAAGCTTTCAGGGTGATGGAGCTGTTCTCTGTCCGTGTGATGCTGCTGTTTCCATGACTTTGGGAGTTTGTTTAAAAACAGATAAAACTACATGTCAAAAAATGTATTTGGCTATACGTAAAATTGAAAAGCTATGTGCACATCTGCTGGATACTTGTAGTCTTTTCAATTAATTTGTTGTCAATTTCTGGACCATGCTCCATTACTTTGATTACAAAATTTTCTAGTCTAAAATACATTTTATCATAAAGAAGCTGTTATGGTTAATACATTGTGTCAACTTAAAAAGTTGAGAAGTTTAACCAAGAGACTCAGCTCGGAGGCAAGACTCTTACTTTGTAAATATCCTCATCCTGTGCCAGAGGAGGGCAGAGATTTTGTGAGCCCTACATCTGCCTTGGGGTTCAGGGTGGTGGCGGGGGTGGCCTGCATACAGTATAAGGGAAGGGAGGGGCTTGCTCTTCTCCCGCTTTTGCTCTGGCTGCTTTTGCTGGTTGCTGCCTTGAAGTGCTTCCCCAGTGCCATGCTACCCTGCCTTGGAGCCAGCTGATTATGGATTGAAACCTCCACAAACTGTGAGCTAAATAAACCTTTCCTTCCTTCATTTTGGGTGTTGGGTATTTTGTCTCAGCAATGAGAGAAAAGTAACCAAGACAGAAGTCTATTGATAGTAGTCATAACATTCACATAAACTGCACATATTTACTGTTATATTTTCTTTGGTGTGGTAGAGAAACAAGAGCAGAAAAAGGAAATAAGGCCTTTACTGGGGGCATGGGAGGGCTGCAGTAGACAGCAAGATCCCTCCATGGCAGACAAAGAAGCAGCAGGCTTTTATTCGGTTTGACAGCAGGCAGGGTTTGAAGGGGCGGGCAGAATGACGTCCTGACAGCTGATTGGGGGAATGTTGTCTGTGCACAAGTTCAATTTTGGCTTGGAAGAACGCAGAAGTCAATATTGGAGGGATACCTGTCACTCCAGGGTCCATTGCCAGGTTGGGCAGGTGCCATACTGAGTCCTTTATGGGCAGAACCCATCATTCACAGAGTACAAAGAGGTAGGTTTTCACACACATGTACACCCATGAAATCATCACCCCAGTCAATAGAATGAACATCTTGGTGCCTTCAGAAGTGATCCCATGGCCCCTTTAATCACTTCATTATCTCTAAGCAACTATTTAGCTGGGTGCACACCTGTAATCCCAGCACCTGGAAGGCAGAGGCAAGATGATCACCACAGTTTTGAGACCATCCTGGACTACATAGTGAGACTGCATCTCAAAATAAAATAAAATAAAATAAAATAAAACTGCTTTTTTGTTATAGATTATTAGTAGTATTATTATCTTGCAATACTGGGGATTGAATCCAGGGCCATTGCACAGAACTGCACCTGCAGTTCTTTTTAAGTTTGAGATAGGATCTTGCTAAATCACTGAATTTCCCAGGCTGCACTGACCTGTGACTCTCCTGCCTCAGTTTCATAGATTACAAGCAGGTACCACCATGCCTGGCTCCATCAATTATTTTGCCTTTCCTAGAATTTTATATAAACTGGGTCATGCAGATAGTTAATTTTTTATCGTAAAGAAAGAGTCCGGCTTCTATCAGCTTTCAGGATGTTTTGATGGTGTGTATCAAAATGTGTTCATTGGTGGTTCATTACTTTCAAATTGTCTGGTGAAAAATTCCTTGGTCTCAATATTCTACAGTTTGTTTACCCCTTAACCTGTCGATGGACATTTGGGTTGTTTCCTGCTTTGTACTATTACACATAGAACTTCAATGTGTATTTGGGTACATATCCTTTTTAGACATACTGCTTGTATTTCTCTTGAATCAGTACCTAGAAGTGGGCTGGCCGGATTGGGTGTCTGACTTCTTCAGAAACTACCACACTGTTCTTCCAAAGTGATTGTCACAGATTTTACATTCCCCTGAGAGTGTCTGAGCTTCCAGTTGCTCCTTGCTAGCCAGCCCTCAGTATGGTCACTCCTTTTAAATGGAGCCATTCTGATAAGTGTGCGTGGTGGATTAATGAATGGTCAGCTTGTAACACCCAGCTGAACTGAACCGGCCTGGTTCTGAGCATGGAAGACCCACCTGAGGCTTGCTGCCAGTGGCATGAGCAGGAGACTTGGGCACGAACTGGTGCTGGTGACCTTCCTGGAGAAGTGCCGGGTGCCAGTCCAGCTCTAGGTGCTCCCCAGGGGAAGAATGGTGAGAGGATGGGAAAATGAAGAAAAGGGACAAAAGCTGGGGTCAGGTGGAGCCCTCTCTTCTGAGGGGAGAAAAGGAACTGCGCAACCACTGACGCATGTTTATTTACAAGCTCAGGAGGATGGTGTCAGTTCCAACCACTCTGTCTAGCAGCTGTCTGCCCGGCTGGCTGGGCACTTTGCCTTCTTGGAGCTGAAACAGCCTGTTTACGGGGCTTGCTTTGGGCTCTCGTGTTCTCAGGGCTGGCCTTGCTTTAGCCCCAAACATGTGATCCGTCTCCAGCTTCAGCCACGCCTCACACAGGAGCTTGTTGTGATGGTTTTCCTGACATGGACTCGGCTGTTCTCACCGTCAGAGGCGCCTGGGCCCTCGCTGTCACTGTGGATGGCTGCAGTTCTTTTCAGGGAACCTCTGATCCTTACCTCGAGTGTTGCTTCTTGGCTCCAGTGCAGATCTTTCCGCCTTCTAACAGAGATTCACTGGCACAGATTTTCTAGCTTCCACCACCGACCTTCGGGCCTTCCCAGTGCCGATCCTCGCCACGGACTTGCACGGGACGTTGTGGTGAGCTCTAAGCCTCCAGCTAGACTCAAGGGAGCCACGCGCAGGGCTCTAGGTCTCGGCTCCACTCAGTTCTCCCACAGGCCCCACTTCCCAATAGCACCGCAGGCTGGTAACCCCGTCTTTAACATACGGACACTACTGGACCTTGGGAGACGTTTATCCAATCACAGCAACTTGCATTTTAAAACTTCATTTCTTCTGTCATCTTTGAAATTCAGAATGATAAGACCAAGGAGCAACCTCCTGAGAGGCAGCTCACATCCACTGAGTGGTTTTTTTTCCTTTTCCCTTTTGGCCACAACAGCTGACATTTGGCTTCCAGCACCACTGCTTTGTGTGTGTGTGTGTGTGTGTGTGTGTGTGTGTGTGTGTGTGTGTGACAGGGTCTCACAATGCAGTTCAGGCTGACCTTGAGCTCATTTTCTAGTCCAGGCTGGTCTCAAACTCGCAACAATCCTCCTGAGTACTGCGATTACAGGCGTGCACCACCATGCCTGGTTTTGTTTTTTTGGTTGTTTTGTTTTGTACCTGGGATTGAGATCACAACCAAGCGCTTGCGCCCCTGAGCTAAACTCCCAGCCCTCCACTGCTTCTATAAACCCATCTTTAAAAAAAAAAATAAAAATTAAAAAAAATTTAAAAAAAAAAAAACATCTTTTGGAAATCCTGTGCCTGATCTTACCAAGAGAGGGCGCTGAAGAGATTGCCACGGGAAGAGATTTTCTATGCCAGAGAACGGTCCTGTCTTGATCTTGACTGCAAAGTTTTCCACACCACACCTCTAAGGGCGTAGCTTTCTGTAAGAACATCAGAGTCTTTAACTCCCAGTTCCCAAGACTGTGATGATCAATAGCGTCCAGCAGTCAGAAGCTGCCCGGGGCAGGTTCCCTCATAGCTCAAGAAGTGCCAGAAAGGCAGGAAGGCAGCATGTCATGGAGCCATGCTTTACCCCCTCGAACAAGGCTGAGTCCCCATCCCAGACGGGCCCTTCCTGGGTGCTCTAGCTTAGTCTGCAGGGTGACGGCTGCTCCTTCTCTCTGCCAGTTTTTGTTTCTTAGAATTGTCTTTAACTTTTCTAGTCAATCTCTATCATTCCAGTCCTCTGGTTCTTTATATTAAACTTTCTCTATTCATGTTATTATGTGGATTCTGTTTGCTGATTGGCCCTAAAGGACATATTACTGTTGTGGTATCCTTTGATATTCTTTTTTTTTTGGCAGGCTCTCACTGTGTAGCACTTGAACTCATGATGATCTTTCTGCCTCAGCCTCCTGAGTGCTGGGATTATAGGCGTGTATCCCACACCTGGCTGATATTTATTTTATTTTTTTGGAGGGGGTGCCGGGGATCGAACTCATGACCTCACATTTGCCAAGCAGGCACTTATGCCGCTGAGCTAAACCCCCGGCCCTGGCTGACATTTATATTCTACGTGGCAAGGCTCTCTTCTTGGCCCTTTTCCAATCTGTCATTATTTATTCTCTTTCATTTTTATTCCCAGATGAATTTTTAAAACTGTTTAGCTGGGGGGGGGGTAGTACATGCCTATAATTCCAGCACTTGGGAAGCTGAGTTCAAGACCAGCTTGCACTACATAATGAGACCTTTCTTGAAAAGTCAAATGAGATTTTAAAAACACAGAGAAAGATTCACTTCAATTTAGCATTTTGGTGGTTGGAACATCGAAACAGCACCATGCCGTTATCTGCCAAGGGCTCCCTGGCAGTGCCATAAAATGAGGGAGAAGCAGAAGTGGAATGAATTCCATTCAGAGAGGTCCAAGCATGTGGGGTGACCTCACTTTATAAAAACCTGCTCTTGAGGGAACAAATCCAGTCACGTGAGACCTGACCCACTCCCAGGAGATGAACGTTAATCCCACCCAAGACTGAAACCCCCATTAAGGCCCAGAGGTAGAAGAGAGATAGGCAGATGGAGTAACACCTAGCTTCTCAAATCCTGTTTGCAAACAATCTGGTTCATGAACGGAAATGTTCAGCAAAAATTTGCTTCTGTTGGCAAAACTCTACATCAGGTGAGGAACACAACCTTGCTCATCTTTGCCACTCTGACAAGTGGTCAGGACTTCCTCCAGTTGAGATGGGGGTCACAGACAGACCTTAACACACTTTCCACGAACCTTTTTAGCACATACTGTACTGTTCGGCAGTATTCAACCCAGCATGGCTCCAAAGAAAGTGCAGAGCAAGAACAGTGGTGAAAAGAAAGTACAGAGCAGTAATGAAGGTGACAAGAATGTGTACGGCAAGAATGGTAAGCAGATGGTTTTGAAGTAAATAAGCATTGAACTAAAGAAGGAAACTGTAAGAAAAGCATGAGCATGATATTCAGGCAACTGATCGGCCTCAGAGTACGAGATACTAAAGTCAACAATGTCGAATATTTTGAATACAGATGCCATCAAAGGAGATGATATGGCAAAAAGGAATAACGATGTTAAACAAGCAAGGACTCAAGTGCTGGAAGAGGTGGAAAAATCTTCCTTAGTTTGGCTGAACAAGAAACAGCTGGCAGGTGATAGTGTTAGTGAAGCTACGATCTGTGAAAACGCACAGGAATTGCACCTTGATTTACTGCAAGAAAATTCCTCTCCCCCTCTACAAGTGCAACAAGTGATGAATTCCTAGAACAAAAAAAAAATTTCAAAGCCAGTAGAGGGTGGTTTGAAAATTTATGGTGTGTCTGGATATACCCCCAAAGCCTCATGCAGTCATGAGGGGTGGGCCTTTCAAAGGTGGCTGGATCTAGCGTTTGTGACTGGTTCATTGTCTAGTGCTGGGATTGGCTGTGTGAGTGTTGCACCCGCCCTGGGGCAGAGCCAGCATACAATAGAAGGGAGGGAAGGAGGTGTGCTCTTTCCTTTTTGCACTTGTAACCTTTGGTACCTGCCACTGCCATGAAACGTTGCCTCGGTGCTCTATCACCCTGTCTTGGAGTCAGCTGACTATGGACTGAAACCTCCATGGACTATGAGCTAAATAAACGTCTCTTTCCTTCATTTTTGGGCATCAGGTATTTTTGTCTCAGCAATGGGAGAAAATTAACTAAGATAAATTCTGCAAAGTAAGTGGCAGCCACAGTGTAATAATGAAAGGGAATTTAAAATTTTAAATAAAGGCCTGCCAGAATGTCCACCAAGACCAAGCCAAATGGACATGTCTAGACAAACCTGCTAACAGAACATTCCTTTCTTTCTGTAAGCTTGTCTAACAGATGGCCTTACAATAATGAAACGTCACATGTTCCTTTGTATAACCTCCATCTTTACTGCCTTTGTATAACTAGTGCTAATGACGTTGTAATATAACTTAAAATGTAAAAGAACATTTCTTCCTCTGTAGAACCCATGAAGTCACCCAACCCTTCAATCATATGTGCTGAATTTGCCTTTGTGCCCCTCCTTACTCTCTGTTTCAGCCCTGAAGCCCCAACAGGCAGGGCTCTGATTCTTTTGGAGAAGTCCTAGTCTGAAGCCCACCGGTGTAATAAACCACCTCCTGACCTATTTTTCCCATGTTTGGTCTGTTTTCCATAACAATAAGACACGGTGAGCTTCCAGTTCTGACAAGGCCACTGCAAGACAGAATTCCCAGAATTCACAAAGGCCAAACGATGGGTTGGGTTACTCAACGTATGAAGCAGGGCGCTTCTAGAAGAAGATACCAAACAGAGCCTGTGTCGTGCAGCAGGAAGTGGCGCTGCTGTGGTGTGAGTCCATGAAGGACAGAGCGACCCATTTCCTGTTTCAAAACACAGGCGCTGATCTGAAGATTAAGCCACTGCAGTGTGTCATTCCCAGACCCCACATAGATTCAAGGACCAGAACATGAAGAAGGCCCGCCCGCCTGTCAGGGGAGGGCCCGTGCGAAAGCTGGGGTCACAGGGGAACTGTTCATAGCACGGCTGCACCAGGCGCTCACACCCCCATCGAGGACGATCTTTCTGACAGGCAACCCCCAGAAAGGTGCCTTCTGATGGACAGCACCTGGCCCACCCTCCAGCCGCGGGGGATGATATGGATGCTGCTTATGACTCCATAACACTCAAGTTCCTCCCCTCCACATGACACCTCTTCTGCAGCCTGAGGACCAGCAAGTGACCTGCAAGTCCAAGAAGCTGTACACCAAGGCTGCTTCCATGTCACTGAAGGGACACCGCTGACTCTGACAGAGTCCTGGAAGAAACTTTAAGGGCCGGGGATTTAGCTCAGCGGCATAAGTACCTGCCTGGCAGCTGGCAAGCGTGAGGTCATGAGTTTGACCCCAGTACCAAAAAAAAAAAAAAAAGAAACATTTCAACATCCTCCTCTGCACCGACCTCACTGACAAAGCCTGGGAAGGTGTCCTGTACCAGAAACTGTGGCCAGAATGTGTCACTGAAGCGATGTTGAAGGATCTGACACACAGGGAGTGGAGAAAATCGTGTCCGCGGGCAACGGCAAGGGTCTGGACGTACGTAATGCAGACACGGGCTTGCTGAGGAACTGATGACAGAAGAACTTGCCGAACTGGAGAGTGAGCAGCAGAAGGCGCTTGTTAAGCCGGATGTGGTGGCACACGCCTGTAATCCCAGCACTCAGGAGACCGAGGCAGGAGAATCGTTGTGAATTTAAAACCAGTCTGGGCTACAAAGTGAGCTCAAGGCCAGCCTGAACTGCATAGCAAGATGCCGTCTGAAAAAGAAAAAGAAGGCACTTGTCGAGGGGCATCCACTGGGGAAGAGGAAGATGGGGCGGAGGTTAGCATCCAAGTGATAAAATCCATTATGGAAAAATGAATGAGAACCCAGATTTTCTTTGAGAAGCACCGCCCCAACATAACTGAGTGTTGAATCTGGTGAACAGTAATGTGGTCTCTTACTTCCAGAGGGTTATGCAGTGCAGGAAAACACAAGTAACAGTAGATTTTTTACCAAAATTGACCCTGCAGTGAAGAGACAAAGAAGAGAGGAAACCCCTGACTGAGATCTCCCCATGTGCTCAAGGACGGGGACTCACCCTTCAAACAATAATCTCCTTCCCACCCGCCTTCCTGCCCCACACGACTTTCGCCTCAAGCAAGGTTAGTGATCTCTGTCTTCCTACTGTACACATTTTGTTTCACGATTTTGTGGTTAACAAAATACATATGGTTCAGACCAGATTAGCCTTATTTACATCAGACCTTATGAGGAAATCTGATTTGGAAATCACGGAAGGAATTAAATTCTCCCACTGAGGTACCACTGTAACCCTGTAAACTAAACCGAAAGCCAGGACCTAAGTGAGCTAAAGATAAGCCTTGAGAAATCAGAATACAAAGCACAAAGAACAAGTCTCTAAATAAACTAGCAGAACCCCCCCTCCCGGGGGGTGCTGGAGAGCAAAGAACAAAGAAACAAAACAGCCTGCGTTCTGGACATCAAAAGCCTGGCAACAGCAAACAGAAAGCAGTGTCCCTGCATTCTCTCACATGTCTCTGTAACTTTTTTTTTCTTAATTTTATTTAAAGAGAAAAAAAAAGCAATACAGAAAAAAGGGTAGAAACAATACAAAAGCTCAAAAAAAAAAAAACCCATAAATCACTAGTTGACAAACCACATACTGTCCTCCCAGAAATAGCC
>PVJX010005750.1:51118-83144 GCA_004027295.1 Dolichotis patagonum
CTGGTTTGTTAGATTGCTACTTTGTATTGACTGATTTTATTTAAATCTGTTATGATGGATAGCATCAAGTCTAAGTGTATAGGCAACTACACTGAAGATGACAAGATTCACTAAGATACCCACTCTGGTTTGATTATTACTTGATTTTGAAGTCTTATAATGTCTCCAATGCTTCGTTTTTATTAATGTTGTTATACACTGCTGAGACATCATGGTAACCATTGTAGATCACCTAGTATTGCGGTTTTATGTGACTTTTCTGCCTCATGCTTTTCTAGGAATTGTTTTGTTTTATCTTGTTTTGTTTTGATTTTCCTGCTAATACAAAAATGATAGATATATATGTAGAGACTCATGCATGTGTAGAGCTTATAAACAGTTTACGAGAACCAACTATATAACACATGTTGAAATGAAGAACTACTTTGAAGAAAAAGAGACACTACAATACCCAGTGCTGATTCCATAATGTCATGATGTGAAGTCCAGCAAAACTATCACTTTTTGTTCAAAGTGATCTTAGCTTGCTTTGCCTTGTTTAAGTTCAACACACATGAAGGTATGGACAGTTGTTTTGAGGAGAATGCGAGACATTATGACAGCCATTCACGGCTTCCCTAATGTCTGGTCTTGAAGACCTGAAATGCCCTCCTCGTCCTGCTCAGATCAATTCCATACTAGGTTGTTTCATGTGAATTCCCTGTATGTGACAATATGGACAACTATTTGGAAGAAAACAAGAGTCAATATGATAGAGAGTGAATATCTCCGATTGCCTAGTTTTGAAATTTTTGTCTGTTACATTGCTTTCTTGTTTTGCTCTGTTTTTTTGTGTTTAATTTTACCCTTTTGATATAATTCCATGTATATTTGAGTGGGTAAGATGGATGACCATACTGCTGTTTTTGTCAGATTGTGGAGCAGAACCGTTAACAGTCTCACTGTTTGAATGTCTACTTTACATGTTTTAACTTTGTAATTTGAACAGCTATTTCCAAGAAGTCAGTATGTAATTTGTCAAGTAATAATTTCTTAGGGTTTTTGTTGTTGTTCTTTTCCTTTTTTCCTTGGAATACTGTATTGTTGCTACCCTTTATTCTGTTTTGTTTTTTTCTCTTTAAATAAAATTATTTTTAAAAAAAAGACATGAAGGAAAAACACTTGTCACTACTCGGAAGAGGTCAACCTGAAAAGGCATTTCCAGCTGATGCATGGGCTGAGAGACAAGAAGAACCAAATTCCCATTCCCCCCCACCCCCATTCCCCCATAAGCAACTGGCTGATTCAGAGGAACACTGGCTGAGACAATAGCAACTAAAGTAAAAACAACTTAATGCTTGCACTGTTTGATTTTCAAGCCTAAAATCAATAGTCTGAACATCTATTTAGAGAATAACGATATGCAGTATAGCAAATATGGGGGATTTCCTTCTGTCCTGTTTTTGAAATCCAATATTGTTCTCACTGTTTTGCTTTATTTTATTATTTTATTTTATTTTGTTTTGTTTTATTCCCTTTAAAATTAAAAAAGAAGTCTATTTTAGATACTACTTAAAAAGATATATGAAGACCCTAGGTTTCAACACCCAGTACTAAAACAAACAAAAGAAGACACACCAGATTTCAGGATGAGAATGAATTTATAGTACTAGTTTGGATGGTGTTATGGATTAAAAACTGGTGGTCAACTTAATGCCAGCTGAATTAAATCACCATGATGCTGAGAGTAGATGGCCCACCTGAGGAGAGTTGCCAGCATAAACAGAGATGTGGAGAAGAAGCGAGGCATTGTGGGTTTCTCTAAGTGTTGCTGTTTGAGCCATTGGTTCTCCTGGAGGAGCTCCCCATGACTAGCTTCCCCAGTGTGAGTTCGACCATTGTCATTGGCGGAGCTCGGGACCTTGGTGAGAGTGGCTGTGGTTTCACTTTGGGGAAGCTCTGGTCCTTACATCAAGCATCGCTTCCTGGCTCCGGAGGTGAAGACGTGTGCCGCTTAATCTCCAGGACAAACTGGTCATGCTGGCTTCCTGGCATGTACTTGACTATTCTTATCGTCGGAGGAGCTTAGGACCTCCCTGTCACTGAGGATGGCTGTGGTGCTTTTCAGGGCAGCCCTGGTTCTTATTTTGAGTGTGACTTCTTGGCTCCAGTATGGAACCTTCAACCTACCAGCACAGCTCTTTCAGCCCGCTGGTATAGACTTTGTAGCTTCCACCGCTGACCTTTAGGCCTTCCCAACTGGGATCTGTAAAACAGACTGGTGTGAGTCCTTCTTGTGGGCTGTAGACCTTCAGCTGGACTCATGGGAAGCGCTGTCATGGGCTCTAGGTTTTCATCTGGACTCTTGCAGGACATTGCTGTGGGATCCAAGCCCTTAGCGGAATATTCTGAGTCTTTAGTGTTGTGGACAGATTTCCTGAATTTTCTGTGTTTAAGTCTGGGTGACCATCATAAAATAATATTATAAATTCTGTGTCCTGGTTCTAATTGTTCTTCTCACAACCCCTGACTCTAATAGGTCATGAATATGTCTGAATAGGATAGAGAACGTTAAACAACTTTGGCAAGGGCAGTTAAGTCACACACTTGCCTGCAGTCCCGGCTACTCTGGAGGCTGAGACAGGAGGATTGCTTGAGTCCAGTTATTTATAAGGTCCCGATGCACCAGGGTCTCTCTCCTTTGGGCCGCCGAAAGTTGGCCACACTCTCAACCGCCCCCCCCCCGAGAGAACAAGAGTTCCTTGTTCTCCCAGCACCCCGAGTCAACCGCACAGTGCAGGTCCCAAGGTGCCAGGGCCTCTCTCCTACAGGCCCCCCAAAGTCCACCATACTCACCTGCTATTTCTTTCTGATGAATTGACCATTCCATTTCCAAAGTTCTGAAATGGCCAACAAACCACAGAAAGAATTCTCTTTAGGCTCCTGTTTGAAACCAGCAGCTATAGCAATCTGCTGGCCTTGCTTCAGGGCCATAAAACCCCATTTCTTAATAGAAAAAAAAGAATATTGGAAAAGAGATGAAAAAAGAACTGAGATGTGTTATATACATGTAGCAACTTCCCACAAGGAATGTAATCATTATGGCTGCAGACATGTACTAATAAAAATCAAAAACTAATGCTCACTTCAGCAGCATATGTACTAAAATGAATAAAAACTTTACAAAGGGCAAAGATTTGAATCGATATCTATAGATAGTTATCAAATAATATTAGGAAATTGTGTGTGTGTGTGTGTGTGTGTGTGGTGCCGGGGATTGAACCCATGGCCTTTGTATTGAGCCACATCCCAGGGCTTTTTTTTTAAAGACAAGGTCTTGGTTGGTTGCCCAGGTGGGGTTTAAACTTGCAATTTTACTGCCGCAGCTTCCCAGGGCTCTGGGATTATAGACACTCGGATAGGAAATCACTATTTAAAATGAGACACTACCACATACTGTCAGAATGGCTTAAACCTAAAACATAAACAACACCGAATGCCAGCGAAGACATGGGTCAGTTTTGTTGCTGGTGGTGATACAAAATGGTGCAGTCACTTTGGAAGGTGATCTGTTTTTGTTTTGTTTTTGTTATTGAGACCGGGTTTCACTATTTAGCTCAAGCTGGCCTCAAACTCACAGCAACCCTCCTACCTCAGCCTTCTGAGTGCCGGCGTGACACGTATGCACCTCCACAAGCAGCTATCAGCAGTTTTGTGTAAGATGAAGCAATTTTACTATACGGTCTAGTACAGTTGGCCCTGGGTATTTGCCCAAAGAGCTGAAAACTTATGTACACACAAAAATTTGCATACGAATGTGTAGAGCAGTTCTATATATGATCACTAAGAGCTGAAAGCAACCAAGATGCCCTGAAATAGCAATTGGATCAACAAAGTATGATAATCCATATGAGGAAATATTTAGCAATAAAGAGAAATGTGCCAAGCAACAAGAAGACATGGTGGAAGGTGTAGCCCCTACACAGAATGAAAGATGCCACTCTGAAGGACTGCATACCGTGTGAGTCCACCTCAGGACACTGGAGAGGCGAAATGATAAACAGGGAAGAGATTAGTGGGTGAAAAGTCACCCACAGGCTACTGGGAAGTCTCCATCCAGACAGGGGCCCTACAGGCCCTGCAGGAGGAACTGCAGGTCGTTAACTCCCATTCCAGAAATGAATTTTCAGGACGGACCAGCAAGAGGCCTACAGGGATTCATGAGGCAGGAATTTAAAAGTGCACACAGAAGCAAAGCACAGCCTCCCAGGGGGTACATTGTTACCAGAGCTGAGAGTATTTATGCTCCCCTTGATGGGGTGGAAATCTCAGGAAAGACCCATGCCCCAGAAGGATATTGGCCCAGTACAGGTATGACCCTAGGATATTTTTTTCAGTTGACAAATCCTTGTAAAAAAAAAAAAGTATAATAATGGCAACTTTGTTTTTCAATAAATACATTGCTAAAAAAAATCATGCAAGAGAGGGGCTAGAGATACAGCTCAGTGGCACAAGCACCTGCCTGGCAAAGTGCATGAGTTTGAAAGAAAAAAGAAAAAAATCATGAAAGAGCATCTTTTTTTAATTACTAAGAAAAAATTTAAAACTACTGTCTCTTCTGCAGAAATGCTATGTATAGATGCAAAATGATCAAAGGCTGACAGAATAATGACCCTCCAGTGAGCTGCGTAGCCATCGTGAGCCATTTCCTCATTTTGAAGCTGTCTCTCTGCGCACTAAAGCTTTTTCAATCCAGTGCTTGAACCCAACGAGATGTGCTCTTCTCAACCCTAAGTAACTCTGGATTATGAGTTACTTGCATGTTTATGAAAACAAATAATAAATTCCTGGGGAAACATTTCTGTACTGGCCCAAAATGTTGCTGCAGTCCCATCGACAATATTTTCAGGTGGGTGTTTTTCATCACTTGATGTGGCTAAAATCATATCAGCCCTTCCAGAGCTCAAACAGAGATAAACCTTTTTCCATCCTGGGGTTTAACCTACTTGCCTGGGCCTCAGAGTTGCTCCAGAGCCAGCCTGGCCCACTTGTAACCTCGGGTGAGGTTCCAGTATTTTTTTAAAAAGATAAATAATGTAATTATTCTCTGAATTGTCTCCACTTGTCCCTTTATCTTAGGATCAAGTTCCTGCTCTTTACTTTTTTATACTAAGCCAAATATGGACTTCCAGTATTCTTGAGGAATTCAGGGTGTGATGGGTCTGGAAGAAAATGAGCCTGAATTAACCAAGGCAGTGCCCACAGGGATCACCTCGGGTGACTTTGGCTGGGTCTTGGGAGTTACAGTCTGCCGGAAACTACAGTTTTTAGTTATGATTTTCCTTATCTCCCTTCTATTTTTATATGCATTTGTCAAAATCCATAGAAATGAAAAAAATCCATAGAATGTACAACACAAAAAGCGAAGCAATCATTCCATGTCCTACCTCCGCCTCCCCCCTGCCTAGCAAGTGGGAGCCAGGGAACTGCACATCTTGTGAAAAGATTGGCTATGTTATTTAGTATGAGCTCCCTGTATGCAAAGATAAGGACAACCATGTGGAAGAAAACAAAAGACAGTATGACAGATAGTGAAGATCTCTGGTTGTCTAGCTTTGAAATTTATGCTTTCTTAAGTCCCATTCTGTTCTGTTGTGTTTAATTTTACTCCCTTTTAAAATAAAATAAAAAAACAAAAAATTTAAAAAAGCAAAGCAATGTACACTGTGTTTTTTGGTTTTTGTTTTTTGGCGGAAGTACTGGGAGTTGAACCCAGGACCTTCGTGCTGAGCTACATTCCCAGCCTCTCCCCATTTTAAAATTTTGACCCAGGAACTTGCTAGTCACTAGGTTGCCCAGTCTGAGCTTAAAATTGCAATCCTCCTGCCTCAGCCTCCCAGAGTGCTGGGATTACAGGTGTGCACCACCATAAACATCCATAAACTATGGTCATTAGCTAGTAATGATGAGTCAGTCTTGGTTGATTGATTATAACCAATGTACCCCCTTAATTCAAGGAAACTGGGTTGGGTTAGATATGTGGAACTCAACCAGTTGTACAAATATTCCATAACTCTAAAACTGTACTAAAAATAAAACCTATTATCTATTTACAAAATGATAGCAATTTTTTTAGCCTAAACTGTACGTCCATTAAACACAATGAGCAACGTACAAGGTTTAGATATATCCAGCACCCCTCTGGAACTCAGCTAACTCGCCATCGATGTAGAGGGACGGCTGCGCTTTGCTTCCTTTGGAACTTCGCCAGGACGGTCACCAATTCAGAACATCAAGTCCCTCCTGGTCTCTGAGCTGGTTTCAGCGCATGCCCCGTGATATGTGTGCGTTTGTCGCTATGGTTTTATAAAGAGGAGCCAAGCAGCTGGTGGCTTGGAGAGTCTGTGCACAACGTATTCACAAATTATTGTATCCCCAATGCTTTCCTTTATCTTCTGTAGTACACTTGGGATAGTAGATTGACATTAACGTTTTCCCTATATAGTTTTTGAAATGTCTGAATTGCATTGCATGATAATTTGTGATTACAAGAATAATTGAGTCTGACTGAGCCGAGACTTTTCCCGTGAAATGCAATCCAACCCCTCGCTCAGCCGTGGGGTCGGTCCCGAGCAGCCTTGCTGTTGAAGGTCCGCCCCCTCCTCCCAACTCCAAAGCGACGCCTTGGAAGGCAGCAGTCTCTCCGGAGCCAGGCTTGGGACACACTGTTCCTGCCGGCAGTGCCTTCACCCTCTTCCTCCAGCTCTCGGCAAAACACGGCTCCTCAAACCTCCATGCTTCACCTCACTCACAGCCCCGCTCACAGTTCTTTATTTCCTTCGAATGACTCATTTCTCATAAATAAATTGATCTTTTCCAAGAAATGTTTGTATCGCTATTATAAATAGGAAACCAGTCTGAATAGCTGTAAAAATAAAGCAACCATTAAAAAAAACGAATACAAGGGAAATGAACGTTATTATCTTGTATTTAGATAAAATCTTCAGCAGACGCCAAAGCCACCTGTGGGTGGAGGCGGAATTACAAGAGGCGTTGAAAAACGTGTCAGCACTCATTGGAGAGTTTTTCTCCTCGATATATTTCAAGACTTGAAAGAAAGCAGGAAAGAGAGTAACTTTCTCTTTCGGTGTAATTGAATGCTGGCCTCGTTCTCCCTAAAGTCATCTGCTCGACACTGCCAGCCAATCCATTTGTCGCCGACATTCATCAAGCTGCCTGGATGCGCAGGCAGCGGCGCTCAACGCGCGCCATCAAAGAGCGAAGCGGAGGAGCGCGCTCAGTCTGCCCCACAGATCCACAGTGGGCTGAAAAAAAAGCACAGGAATCTGGGAAGCGCTCTAAAACGCCATCATTTATGAATACCAGTTGTGGGTCTGAGCCTCTTGCGTCTCCAGCATCTGAGAAAACGTACCCATTCGTAAACTGTGAGACAGTCGGGACCAAATTAATTTTGAAATTGTGATGATTTGTGATCGTTTCAGTTTTCACAGGGAGAACAGTAGAACGTGCGTGCTTCTGCATATATCTGATGAGCGGCCGTGGGACTGCTGAAGTGAGGTTTTTAAGCCCACAAGAGCGAGGGGAGCGCGCGCGGCATGGCGTGGCAGGAGCCCGGGTTTATCTCCAGGACCCTCCCGCGCCTTCGCCTAATTCACCCCTCGCGGCTCCTGGCGCTGCTCGGCCTCGCAGCCACCGGGGAGCTCTCCCGGCGCGCCAGCGCCTCCTCTGTTGGCCTCAATCAAAGTCCGGGCGCTTTTCCAAGAATCCGCCGGTCCGCTTGTCTTGCAGACCAGCCCGGGGGTTTCCCCAGCATCAGCACCTGTCTCTGTCCTCAGCCTCTCCGGGGATCCAGCTCTGCGCAGCCCACTAAGACTGCGGGTGACGGGCGGTGGCACGTGTTTTTCTGGCGCGCGCAGCGCGGCTCACTTTAAGCCGGGTGAGGGGAGCTCTGCAGAGGCGCCCTCAATGGGCCCCGACGTTAGGGGGCGCGAGCGCGGTTCTGGCAGCGCCCAGGAGCTGGCGAAGCTGGAGACGCTAAGGCCAGGTCCGCCGCCGGGCGCTACGCGGGAAGGTGGGGGCGGGGCGCTCCCCCCGCCCGCCTATCTGCACGGGCGCTGCCACTGAGTGGGCAAGGGGCTGCGCAGAGGAACAGCGAGGAGACCCAGTGACCGCTCCAACCCGCTGCGGACGAGGTCCGGAGACCTTAAATTAGGCCAGGTCGGACCCCTGAGACAAGAGCGCGGGCGGGATGGCGGTGAGGTGGGGGCGGACGAGCGGGGCGGACGAGGGGGGCGGTCCCCGCCCCGGGGGCGGAGCCAAGGCCCCAGCCCGCAGTTTGCAAGACCCGAGGAAATTCGCCCGGGCTCCCTCCCTGCCTCCCAGGATTGAGGTCGGCCTCCCGCTCCGCGGGGGCGCAGGGGCGGCCTCCGCATCCCGTTCCCACCCGGGGATTTTTGGCGGTGGCCACGATGGCGCGAGGAGACGCCCCGAGGGACAGGTGAGTCTGGCGGGAGCGGTGCGTGCGAGCCCGGGAGCCATGGGCGGCGCTACCCGGCTCCCGCTGCTGCTCCGGGGCGCCAGGATCCGCTGCACTACAATTCCCATCAGCTGGCTCCCTGGGCTACCGAGCCCTAGCCGTGGAGGTTGTAGTCCGTGCTCCCGGAGGGCGGCTCGCGAGGCAGGAGGGGCGGCCCAGGCGTGCGTCCTCGGGGTGACCTTCTCACTGATCCCACAGCTACCGCCTAGTCGGGATCAGCTTCTTCATCCTGGGACTGGGCACCCTCCTTCCCTGGAACTTCTTCATCACCGCCATCCCGGTGAGGCTTGCCACGGACTGCCGGCCTCAGGCCACAGCCACCCTCTGTTCCTGTCTGCCCTGGACCGAGGCTCACCAGGCGCGCTCCCCACCGCGCCGCCTTTGACTCCTCTGCATGCCGGTTTGTTGGCTGAAGCACGGAGCCTCGGAGAGAGGAAATGCCTTTCTCCTGGCCAGGAAAACCCGCATCTCAGAGGGCCAAGGCCAGACCCTTGGGGGAGTCTGTGACCGGCAAAGGATCTACCCACCCACCTCCTCAGTTGTTATTTCTGGGCCAGTCACTCTAAAAATGGTTTATGCACTCCTTTGATTTTCTTTGCAATATAATTAATTGCATTCATTCATTCAACAAACAATGTGCAGCTGCTTTGGACCAGGCAGTAAAAATATAGTGAAATCGTAACAGAGGGATGTTAGAAACCCACCTTAGGAACCTTACTCACAAAGACTGTGAAAAGGCAGAAGTGTGGAATGTACATTATCTTTGGGATCAGGTTATTCTTATATATTCAGTGTGATAAATTTCTCTGGAATGCCTGGCTCCGTTTTGGGCCCTGGAAACCCACAGATGAATCAGCCCCTGCTCTTGAAAATAATATGGGACCAAAGTTATTAATAATGTAGCATGCCAGCTGGGTGTGGTGGCATGAGCCTGCAGAGGCATGAGCCTGCAAAGGCTGAGGTAGGAGAATTGAAAGTTCAAGCCCAGGGACCAGGGATTTAGCTCAGTTGTAGAAGCCCCTGCCTGGCAAGTTCGAGGTTGTGAGTTTGATCCCCAGTAACAAAAAAATAGTTCAAACCCAAGTTGGGTAACTTAGTGAAACCTGGTCTCAGAACTTAAAAAAATAAGTAATTTTTAGGGCTTTTTTTTTTTTTTTTAAATCAATACAAGTGCCCTGAGTTCATTTTCCCAGTGCCAGGATTTGGGGGAACATGACATCTGCCATCTCTGACTTACACCAGAGTGTTTTGGGTCCGCAGGAAAACATTCCTTCTGCTTCCTAAAAGAGATTTGGGGTTGGGGATGTGTTTTTTGGTGTTGGTTTTTTTTTTTTTTTTTTTTTTTTTTTAAGACAGGACCTACTGTGTTGTCCAAGCTGGCCTTGAACTCACTGGGTAGCCCAGATTGGCCTCAAACTTGCAGTCCTCCTGCCTCAGCTTCCCTAGTACTGAGATTACTCTTGACTTTGTAAAAGAGATTCATAAACTGAGAGCAGGGTGGGCAAAGTATATGTGGAGCCTGGGAGGATAGTAGAAGAAGAGAGGGCATTCCAGGTGAAGGCAAAAGACTATTCAGAAAAAGACCCAAAGCCTGGGATGCCTAAAATTTAGCAGAACAGAGCAAGGGACAGGGCATAAAAGAGTGGCTGGGATCTGATTCTGAAGGCTCTCAAATGCTTTTCTAAAACCTTGGGACTTAGTGGGGTACAGTGGTGCACACCTATAATCCCAGCTACTGAGGCAGGAGGACTGCAATTTCCAGGCCAGCCTCTGCAACTTACCAAGGGCCTCTCTCAAAACAAAACAAAAAAGGGCCAAAAGGCTGGGGGTGCTGCTTAGTGGCAGAGCACTTGTGTAGCATGTATCTAGCCCTGGGTCGGGTCTCTACTATAAAACAAAAGAAAGTATCTTGGGCCTCCGCCCTGCAGGCAGCAGAGGTGTGGGCGGAAGGTGGGAAGGGGAAATGACAGGATATATTCCAAAAAGAAAGCTGTGGGCCAGCAAGGAAAGCAGAACCTGGCCCGGGGTGAGTATTCATAGCCATACAGTGAATACATCTAGAGGCTGCTGCAGGGATGAGGGTGGCGGCTGAAGCCAGGGCCCTGAAGAGGATGGCTTAGCAGAGCCCACACAGGGAGGTTCCTAGGGCTTGGGCTCTGTCCCAGACTTCAGCCAATCAATTCATTGCACATCCAGGGAGCTCTGACCGTGCCAAGGACTGGGGACAGTGCAAGGACAAGGAGCCCATAGCCAAGCAATTGCAAGTATGCTTTTGCCGGGATGGTACCATGGGGGATTACTGATGCTACACTGCCTCCCCTCTGACAGTACTTTCAGGCACGCCTGGCAGGGGTCAACAGCACAGTCGGGACCTTGAGCTCCAATTACACAGGCCCCACAGATGCTTTCAACTTCAACAACTGGGTGACACTGCTGTCCCAGCTGCCCCTGCTGCTCTTCACTCTCCTCAACTCCTTCCTGTACCAGTGGTGAGACCCTGCCCCAGGCCACCCGCCCTCCCCCTATTGGCTCTGTACAGCCCTAGCCCCACTGCCCTGCCCTTGGTAGAACCTCTTGCTTGCCTGCCCCTGCCAGGCCTAGGCCTCTCAGATGCCCTCTGCCCCCTTCCAAGCAGCATCCCTGAGGCGGTGCGCATTCTGGGCAGCCTGCTGGCCATACTACTGCTCTTTGCCCTGACAGCAGCGTTGGTCAAGGTGGACATGAGCCCTGGGCCCTTCTTTTCCATCACCATGGCCTCCGTCTGGTTCATCAACTGTGAGCACTTCTTCCCTCCTTTTCCCAGCCTCTTCCCTGGAACCCACAGGGCCCAGGAAGGGAAGACCAGCATTATCACTCAGATCCATGACGAACAAACTGAGGTCCAGAGGGACTGGAAAAGTCACATGCCCCAGACCCCATAGTGACCTAGGACCAGCCTCACAGCCTCTACTATAAACCAGGGGCTGAATCTCAGAAGAGTAAGGAATGTGGGGTGTTGCATCAGAATGCCCAGGATCCCCAGGAAAGCTCACCCCTGCTCACTGAGTCCACATTTGCCTGCCAGTGCCTCCTCCAGAATGTCCTTGAGGCCACCAGCTTGAGTGATGGCCCCATGCCTGTCCCTCCACAGCCTTCTGCGCAGTGCTGCAGGGCAGCCTCTTCGGGCAGCTGGGCACCATGCCATCCACCTACAGCACTGTCTTCCTCAGCGGCCAGGGACTGGCTGGGATCTTCGCTGCCCTTGCCATGCTGCTGTCTATTGCCAGTGAGTAGACTTGGAGGGCCGGGGTGGCCTCTGGAGTTGGAGGAACTGAGAGGGTGTGTAAGAGGAAGCTGCCTGCTTGGAGAGAGGATTGGGGCTGGGGCTGGGGAGTGGGGCTCTTAGGCCTTACACCGAGGGAGAATGAGTAGGTGAGGGCTGGGTTAACTGGGGCTGGGGTAGGATTCCTAGGGGTGACATCAGTACGTGTCAACAGGCTAAAGAAGAGGGTGGTAGAACTGAGATTCAGATAGATAAATTTGAATCTGTCTCAGCCTTCACTGACAGGACATTTAACCTCTATACCGTAGTTGCCCTATGTAAATGATGATAGGTCCCTGCTCGGCTTGTAGCAGCCTGCATACGATAAGAGAAAGTGTGTGGCACATAGTAAGAGAAAGTGGAAGGTGGGAAGGGCTGTTCCTGAGTTTGTGAAGGAAGAAGGGGAAGCTGGGAGATGGATCTGAGAAGTGTACTAGAGAAGTAAGGACAGGAGTTAAAGACCACCATGGGACTAGCCACCTCTCTGCAGCTGAAGTTTCTGTCACAGGTGGTGTGGATGCCCAGACCTCTGCCCTGGGGTACTTCATCACACCCTGTGTGGGCATCCTCATGTCCATCGTGTGTTACCTGAGCCTGCCCCACCTGGTGAGCCTGATACTGGGCTGGAGGACTCGCAACAGGGCATCTCAGATGAAGCTCTGAGTCCAAGGCCTTGCAAGGCCAGGGGAGGTAG
The DNA here is from genome assembly GCA_004027295.1 of Dolichotis patagonum. Classification (NCBI taxonomy): domain Eukaryota; kingdom Metazoa; phylum Chordata; class Mammalia; order Rodentia; family Caviidae; genus Dolichotis; species Dolichotis patagonum. The sequence continues at coordinate 63,650 of PVJX010005750.1, forward strand.
AAGAGATTTGTACTCCACCCTGATTTCCCTAAAGGGTTAGCAATCAGGGAACCCCAGCCTCCAATCCAGCAGTGTGGGGAGGGATCCAGAGAATCTCACCTTAGGCAAAGCCGACACTTCCTGATCCTTGTGCAGGAGTTTGCCCGCTACTACCTCGCCAAGAAGCCCTCACAGGTGCCAGCTCAGGAACTGGAGACCAAAGCTGAGCTCCTGCAGTCTGGTAAGCCCTGGGACCTGCAAGGGAGGTGGCAGAAACAGAGGAAGCATGAGCCAGCTTCTCTGGGAAGGATTCTCCTCTGTCCTCACTAAAGCACCTTCCCTAGCAGCCTTGCGTGAGCAGAGGAAGAATATCACACAAGTCCTCCCTGATGCCCTTTTGGTCTCCGATTTGCCAGTGGTCCCCTGCTAGTATATTGTCACTGTTTCTCTATTTTTATTTTATATTATGTTTTTGGTGGTACTGGAGAGTGAATTCAGGGCCTTGTGCATGCTAGATAAGCACTCTGAGCTACATCCCCAGCCCTGGTCACTGGCTCAGTGCTAGAATGCAATCCAAGCCCAGGTTTGTCCCCCCAAAACTATTATTGTGTTGTTCAGAAAGAACCTGGAGAACATCTAGAAGTAGTAGTCTCCCCCTAAACCTCTTCATGAAGTCAGGAGAGGTATTTCTTGTATACAAAGGAGAGGCATTCCTCCACTTAATTGCTTTTGCATCTTTGTCAGAAATCAATTGTCTGGGGTTTTTTGTTTGTTTGTTTGTTTTGGTACTGGGGATTGAACTCAGGACCTTGCACTTGCCAGGCAGGCACTGATGCCACTGAGCTAAGTCCCCGACCCCTAATCCACTATCTGTTATGTGGGTATCTATTTTGAGACTTCATATTGGTACTTTGGTGGTCTATCTTGACATCAGTGTCATTTTGTCGTAATTGCTGTAATTTTGTGATAAATCTTGGGATTGGAGAGGGTTGAAGCTCTAATTTTGTTCCTTTATCAAAGTTGTTTAGACTATTCTGAGTCTTTTGTATTTTTACAGAATGTCAGAATCAAAATGTTAGTCTTTATGAAAAATGATGCTGGTATTTTGATAAGGGACTGTGTTTTCTTATCTTTATTATTTTCTTCTGTTCATTTTTTATTTTATTCTGTCTTTTATTTTTAATTTCTTAAGGAAAGATATGAGAATATTTCATAACTTTCTTTTTTAATAAATGTACTTGATGTTAAAAGAAAAAAGGAGAGGCAATAGAACTTCATGCATGCAAACTCTGGTTCCAAATACAATTGAATTTGAATCCACCTTGTGTGGGTAGCCTCAGTTCTTAATTTTTAAATTTTTTAAAAATCTTTTTGTTACTGTTTTGAGATGGGGTCTTGGCATGTAGTTCAAACTGGCCTTGAACTCACTGTGTAACCCAGGCTGATGTCAAACTCATGGCAATCCTCCTGCCTCAGCCTCCTGAGTGCTGGGATTACAGATGTATGCCACCACCCTTAGCTAGCCTCAGTTTCTTCACTTGCAAAGCAATGGCGATGAGAGAGTACAGTAAAAATGCTTATCTTGTTGCCTGGCACATGCACGTGCTTAATCAGTCGATGGTATATTGCCACCATAAATTCCCTTCACATGCACCTATGCTAGAGAAAGGTCACTTGTTTTAACTGCTGGGAGTTTCCCTTTTTTGGGCCTAGCTGTCAAGAAACCTGGGTCACAGGCATGGTACTACCCTTCCCTCTTTTCCCAGATGAGAAGAACGGGATTCCCAACAGCCCCCAGAAAGCAGCCCTGACCCTGGATCTTGACCTTGAGAAGGAGCTGGAGCCGGAGCCAGATGAGCCGCAGAAGCCAGAAAACCCTTCAGTCTTCATTGTCTTCCAGAAGGTCTGGCTGGGAGATAATAATCAAACAGTGTCCCTGGGAAGAGGGCAAGGACATCCTCTCCAGCCCTCATCAGAGACTCTTAGACTAGAATGAAGCCTTAGTAGTCTTTGGTCCACCCCAAGGTTACATGGCAGGTCAGGGACACAGCTGACCAGGCCCAGGTGTACTGCTGCTGGACAGGGCTGGGGTGAGGGCCGGGCTGTGTGCGGGTCCCAGGGCTGCCCTGCCTCTCACACCCCTGCCTCCGGCTCCTAGATCTGGCTGACGGCGCTGTGCCTTGTGTTGGTCTTCACAGTCACCCTGTCTGTCTTCCCTGCCATCACAGCCATGGTGACCAGCTCCACTGGCCCTGGGAAGTGGAGTGAGTGTTGGGGTGCTGATAAAGGATGCGGGGATCAAAGGGAAGAGGGGAGTCGGGGACCAGGTGAATTGCCAGCCCTCTTTCTCCCAGGTCAGTTCTTCAACCCTATCTGCTGCTTTCTGCTGTTCAATATCATGGACTGGCTGGGCCGGAGCCTGACTTCCTACTTCCTCTGGGTGAGCACACTGGGCTGGGAGAGCCATGGTTTTAGGAAGCAGTTGGAGACCGGAGGACATGAAATCACTTGGCTCTCCACTGTAACATTCCCGTTGGTCTGGCAGTGGAACACCCCGAGTGGAAGTGAGCACCTGGGCCCTGGGCCGCACAGGTTGGCACTTGTACTGAGCCCCTTGACAGCAGGGGCCGTGTCCAGCTGAGCTCTGTGGCCCCAGCATCCAGCCTAGGGTCCAGCTCTCATGCTCCAAGATTGTGGTTCCTGCACCCAGGGACAGGTTGAACTGGATCCCTGGTTTTTGTATTGCTTCTAGTCATAGGGTTGTTTCTTTAAGGGAGACTTCCTGAGGAGACACAGTAAATGCAGCAGACCCGAGGGGAGGTTGCTAGCTGTCCAGCTGCCCACCCTGCAGTGTCAAGCACTAAGTTACAGGTAGACAGAAGAGATACGCACCAGGCCTGGCAGCACATGCCTGTAATCCCAGCACTCAGAAGGGGAGGCAGGATTCTTGCAAGTTCAAGACCAACCTGGGCTACTAAGTGAGGTCAGGGCCAGCCTGAACTGCATAGTGAGACCCAGTCTCAAAAAGACAAAAAATACATACATACACACATACATACATACATATGCTGGCATACTGTGCAATACAGTTTTGTGCAGTAGCACAGTAGGGCGATCATAGATAATGATACTGCAGTGTATGTTTCCTAAAAGCCAGCAGACAAGATTTCGAATATATTTACCACAAAGAAATGATACACGCTCGAGGAGCTAGAGGTAATTGCTCTGATTTGAACATTACACAATGTATGCATGCATCAGAATATCACATGGTATCACACAAGTATGTGCAACTTTAACTATATTATCAAAATTATCGGTAAAGGAATCCCAGCTGCTCCAAAGGGTTCTGTGGAACCCCCTAGGGGCCCCCTGGGAAGCCAAGTTTGAAAACCATGAACTCTGTCTGAGGCCTTGTCCACTTCTACGATGCAGAGTGCACAAGCTAGATACGGGGAGAGGCCGAGGCTAGCTCCAGGCTGTCCCTGCTTGCTGAGTGGCCCTGACCCAGGCTCTTGTTCCCAGAGACCCCAGCACTGGATCCTCACTGGCTCATGGATAGGGCAGAGGAGGATGGGGGTGACTGATGGGTCTGTCCTGTAAGTGTCCAAAGTGTCCCTGGAACAGAGACCTGACTCGGGGACCACGCTTACTTGAGCCTCTGCCATAGCCAAATGAGGACAGCCGACTGCTGCCCCTGCTGGTATGCCTGCGATTCCTGTTTGTGCCACTCTTCATGCTGTGCCACGTGCCCGAGCGGGCACGGCTGCCCATCCTCTTCCGGCAGGATGCCTACTTCATCACGTTCATGCTGCTGTTTGCCATCTCCAATGGCTACCTGGTGTCCCTCACCATGTGCCTGGCACCCAGGTCTGGGGGACCACTGGGGCGCATGCTGGGGCTAGGGATGGGGCTGGCTGTTGGAAAAGGGACAGCCATAATGGGGGGTAGCTGGCCCTTCTGCCCTGGCCAACCCAGCTGGCTGTGTCCAGGCGTTACTGGGTCTGAACTGGCCCCACACCTGGAGCTACAGAGATATCTACTTAAGTAGCCCAGGCACTGGTTCTGGGGGTGCCTCTTTGGGCCTCAGTTTCCCCATCATTAAGACAATGAGTTGGACTGTCATCTCTCTGAGCCCATCTAGCTCTAGAATTCTCTGTTGAAGGAGAACTGGTTTTGGTCAAAAGCAAAGTTTGGGGATTTTTTTCCTCCAGAAGCAGAGTCGAGAATCTCAGGAGAGGAAAGGTAACATGGAGGGCCAGTTTAGGGACACTTTGTCAACAAGTAAGGCAGTGGAATCTAAAATGCTATAGATGGGCTGGGAATATAGCTCAGTGGCATAAGCACCTTTTAGGCAAGTACAAGGTCCTGAGTTCAATTCCTGGTACCAAAAAATAAAATCCTATAGGCAGCAAAGGCACTAAGTGATGGCCTTGTCCTATGGCCTCATTTTACAGGTGGGTAAACTGAGCTCAGACAGGCCAGATTACAGTGACACAAGGATGAGGTGAGGGCCTTGGGGCTGCTCCAGATCTGGGCCTGGTGTTTTCTAAGAGCTCCTACTTCTGTGTGTTGCAGGCAGGTGCTACCTCATGAGAGGGAGGTGGCTGGCACCCTTATGACCTTCTTCCTGGCCCTGGGACTCTCCTGTGGAGCCTCCCTCTCCTTTCTCCTCAAGGCGCTGCTCTGAAGGGGTCATCAGGACTCTGGGCAGCCCCCTCCTCAGTGCCCTTCTGGAACTGAGACCAAACCAGACCCAACAGAAAGGATGAGCTGGACTCGGGCCTCCGCTGAGACTGGGCCCCTCACATGCAGGTGGCCAGAATGGGCAGAAGCTGCTCTCTATCCTCATCTGGTGGCCACTTGTGTTCTGCAAGAAACAGTCCACCACAGAGCATCCTGCCCCTCACCAGTGATGAGCTAGGCTGCAGAGGAACAGACTTCACAGAAGTGGGTGATCAGGGAAAATGGCACGGGGCCAGGGCCCTTCCTGTACCCGTTCATCAAGAAGCCACTTGCTGAGCCTCGGGAGCAGAGCTGTCTATCCACAGCTTCTGCCCCCTGAGGGTGCAGTTGATATGGCCTCTACCTCCATTGTGAGAGGGAAGTGGGGCCCAGGCAGGAGATACGCCCACCCAAAGCCCAGCAACCCTGGGTCCCATCATTCCCAGCCAGAGCAAAGGATGCCGGGGAAATTGGGGTGGGGGTGTTGAGGATCTGAAGGTGCTTAAAGGACCAAGTTGTGACCCTCAAAACAGTGTTTTCATGGCTAGCACTCCTGTCCTCACTTGAGCCCAGCTGAGCCTGGCTTCCAGAATGACAGTCTGCATGTGTTGACTGTACCTTACAGTTTGCAAAGGTTCCCCACCCTGCCTTCCCAATCCTTGAGACCCTTAGAAGAAGTCAAGCAGAGATTGTGTCTCCCCACCACACAGGTGGGGAAAGTGAATCCCAGGAGTGAATGGTCTGGGGTAGAGCAGGGGACACAGGCCCCATCACCCATTCCCTGCAGGTGCTATTCCTCCTGCCTGTCACCTGCTTCTTTTCCTTAAGGGGCTTGGGTTGGGAGCCCTAAGCATATACTCCACCTTGTCACCCCAATTCTCTCTCTGACCCTGCTCCCAGGTCTAATTACAGCCCATTTATTTGTATGATGCATTGAGTCTTTTCTTTCCAAAGTGCTGGCTCAGGTTGGCTTCAGCAAGCTGGGTAGTGTGGGCTGTAGCAAGATAATCACCGTGGTAGTTGAAATAATCCACAGGGCAGACCCTCGGGTGGGTTCATTCCTTGAATTACTGTTCACAGATACCTGCCCTAGGCCAGGCCTTGGCTGACTGGCTGACAAAGGGAGTTGTTTTGCTTCCAAAGCCACAAGAAGCAGTGTAGCCTGTGCTGGGGGTATGTGAGGGCCTCCAGAAGCCTTTAACCTAGGAGCCCAGAAGAGGGTGCTGTTAACCCTACCAAGAGGACAGGACGGGCCAGGCAATCTGGAGACTCCCTAGCTGGGCCTTGAGGGATGAAAATGAGTTCTTGGTTGAGGTGGAGAGGTGCCCCCATCGGAGGTGCCAGACAATGTGAAAGGTGCAAACGTGGACTGTCCAGTGAGGACTTCTACAAGGGTTCCTAGGGACAAGGGAGGGGTAGGAAAGGATAAGAGTGCAGTGGTTGGGGTCAGATGATAGAGGGTCTTATGTGCAGGAGGAATGGGCCTGGCTTCATCCTGCAGCAATGGAGGGCAGGGTCAGCTCTATGTTTTACAGGGAATCACTAGTTGCATGAGGCAAAAGCAGAGAGGCCATGGCGAGGTTGATTCCAGCAGGCAGAGGGAGGCAGGTACAAGAGACAGCAGTCCATGTAGTCCTGTGGTTAAGGTCAGACAGGCTGGTACAGTGTCCCTGGACCTTTACTTCCTAGCTGTGGGGACCTGGGACCTGCCTAAGCACGGAGCACCGGAGGGAAGTCAGCTAGAGCTACAACTCGAGATTCTGGGCAAAACCAGAGGAACCCCACTGGGCTCACTTGTTACCTGGATAAATCTCAGAGTGAGCTGAGCAGTGGAGGATGGGACCCAGAAAGAGGACATTTACCCTAAAGGTGTCCTTCTGAGGTTACACCCTGGAATTCCATCTTGCTATCTGAAGACCCAGCCCAACCATCCTATTAGGTCAGGAAGCAGCTGGCTTTTGTTTTTGGGGGGGTTTTGTTTTATTTGGGGTTTTTTTTTTGAAGGTAGAAAATACAACAGAACAGGACAGAACATAGCCAATTGAGACAATGCAGTGAAATTGGTACAGAAAGTCACAGCAGGATACTGGGATAACAGTAATAGGTGCCATAGTATATCTCCTTATCGTCACGATAGTTGTCTATTCAATCAGGTATAGCAAAATCAAACCATAAACAAACACTATAAAACCCATCAAAACAATATTAAATAGAGCAAAGCAATCAGAACAAAGCAAAACGGGCTGGGGATTTAGCTCAGTGGCATAAGTGCCTGCCTTGCAAGCACATGGTCATGAGTTCAATCCCCGATACTGATAAAAAAAAAAAAGCAAAATAGTGAAAACAATATTTGCCCTCAAACAGAATATAGAAGGGAATCCCCCCTGTTTGCTATATTGCATACTGTCATCCTCCCAAGAGATGGTCAGACCTCTGGCCCCCAGTTGCTAAGGGGGTAGGGTGGGATGTTTGATTATCAGCCCGCACTGTAGGATCACAGGAGTCGCTGACTGGTTCTTTTCCGGGCTCGCCCGCAGCTGACTTTTGTTATGGGAACAAATACATGGATTTTTGGGCATGGTGGCACACTCCTGTAATCCCAGCACTCAGGAGGCTGATTGTTGCAAGTTCAAGACCAGCCTGGGCTACAAAGTGAGCTCAAGGCCAATCTGACGAAATAGCAAGACTCTGTCTCCAAAAAAGACCAAAAAAAAAAAAAAAAAAACTTGAACTGATGTGCTACGTCTACTGTCCCTTTCTGATGCCCATCTCCAGCTAATGCTACCTCCCTAGTCCTGACACATCACAGCCCCAAACACAGTCAGTTTCAGCCAGTAAACTCTTGGAGGAGGCTCCGTGGAGGGTCAGAAATCTGAAGCTCAATCCTTACGCCCAAGCTACTGACTGTGTTATGAGAAGAAAACTTGTTAGCACTTTGGAAAGGGGTATGGGGGACTGAACTCAGGGTCTTTGCCTTGAGCTATATCTCCAGGTCTTTTACATTTTTTTAAAATTTGAGACAGGCTGGGGATTTAGCTCAGTGGCTAAGGTCATGAGTTCGATCCTTGGTACCAAAAAAAAAAAAAAATTTGAGACAGAATCTCACAAAGTCATTAAATTGCCCCACTGGGCTGGAACTTGCAGTCCTCCTGCCTCAACTTCCTATAGTGTTGGGATTACAGGCATCTGCCACCATGTCCAGCTGGCTACAATTCTATCTAAGAAGCATTTGAGCCAGGTGTGCTGGTGTACACTTGTAATCTCAGCACTTGGCTAAGCAGGAGGATTGCTTCAAATTTGAGGCCAGCCTGGACTACACAGCAAGACCTTGTCTCAAAAAAAAAAAAAAGGCATTTGGGCATTTCACAGTATGATCTTCCACTTCCTGACCCATGCACCCTGGTACATTAAAGGGAACAGGCCTTGGGTAGGGTCACTGGCATGACAAAATGGGACATTGCTTTGTGGTCACTGGAGTTGTCATACTATTCTAGATGGAAGAAGTAGCATACCTATGCTTTCTTACTTTATCTTCTCAGGGCTTCTTGACAAAAACACATTTAGCTAAGGTTACCTGGCTGAACACCCCTTTTCCTCACAGACCTAAAGACTTTGTGAAGCAGAAGTGCTGGGCACTAACAGCCCCATTTCCCCTTGGCCTGTTGGAGGTGGCTGTGAAGATGGGATTCTCAGGGGAGGACTCTGGTCCTCAATTCCAGAGGGAGAAGAGCAAACCTTGTTCTAAAAGAATGGAACTTGTTTGTTCCACTGGGCCTGTCCAGGGGCTACATAAAGGGCTGATACCAAGAATTCAGGTTTGTTTTGCCAAACTCAAAAGTCTCAGGGTGGAGCCTGGCATGGTACTGCATACCTGTAATCCCAGCATTCTTGGAGACTGAGACAAGAAGTTGCAAGTTCAGTTCAAGCACAGCCTGGGCAAGTTAGTGACTTAACAAGATCTTTTCTCAAAAAATAAAAAGGCTGAAGACGTAGGTAGTACAAAAGCCCTGGGTTTAATCCTCTGTACCATAATAAAATTAATCAATCAATCTCAGGATGGAAAGCCTCTACTCAGAGCCTCTGTAAAACACTGAAAGGCATATTAACAACCCATGCTGTCTGGAGAAAACATTATAGATAAGACATACAACAGACATGCTGAAAAGTCTGGGAGAAAAAGTTGGTGAGAGATTTTTTAGGGAAACCAGAAGTTCCCTCAAATTTCAGGGAGCTGGGCATGGTGGCACACACCTATGATTCTAGCATTGAGGAAGCTGAGGCAAGAAGATAGCTGTGAATGTGAGATCATCCTGGGCTACAGAACATAGTTTAAGACCAACCTGAACTGCATCAATGAAACCCTATCTCAAAAAAAATTCTCAGGAAATTTAGAAAGTCGTAATGATACATACAATTGAATACTATTCAGCCATAAAGAGGATAAATTTAAGTCATTTTTAAGAAAATGGATTACTATGAGACCATAATGCTAAGCTAAATAACTTAGACATAGAAAGTTAAATATTGTATGGCTTCTCTTATATGAGAACGGTGTTGACAACAATCCTCAGGTTGGCCATTCACATTCAGCACCATGATGATTCAATTCAGCTGTGTGTTACAAGCTGACCATTACTTAATCCACCACATCTGTAATTCAAGCTACTTGAGAGGTTGGGGCAGGAGGCTCTTGAGTTTGGAGCCAGCCCAGGCAATAATAAGACCCTGTCTCCAAAAAAAAAAAAAAAAAATAGTGGCTATTAGCAGAAATAGAATTTAGGCAAATGAACCAAATTGAAATTCTGGAGCTCAAAAGTATAACCAAACTTTTAAAACTATTTTGAGAGTTCAACAACAGGCTTGAGCAAGTAGAAGAATCAGCTACCCTGAATGTATGGCAATTAAAACTATCCAATCTGCAATCAGGAAAAAATAAAGAAAACTGAACAATGAATGGCTAAGATCAAGTATACCATCATATGCATACTGGGAGTCCCAGCAAAGGAGAGAAAGGAGCAGAAGGAATACTGGAAGAAATAATGACCAGAACTACTCCAACTGGAAAGAACACATGGATATATACATCTAAGAAGCTTAACAAACTCCAGGAGAATAAAAACTGAGATATATTATGACCAAACTGTTGAAAGAAAAAAACAAAGAAGCAGCAGCTCATCATGCCCAAGGTTTTGTTTATCAATACAATGAACAGCAGACTGCTCCACAGAAACAATGGTGACCAGAGGGCAGTGGAATGACATAGTAAAGTCCCAGGAAGAGCTGTCAGCCAAGAATGCTACATCCAGGCAAACCACCTCTCAGAAACGAAGGAGAAGCCTGGTGTGGTGGCACACACTTGTAATCTCAGCACTTGTCAAGCTAGGCAGGAGGACTGTGGTGAGCTCCAGGTCAGCCTGGACTACACAGTGAGTCCCTTTTTTAGGGGGGTTCAAAACCAAAAAGAGGAGAAATTAAGACATTATGAGGTCAACAAAACTGGGAGTTTTTTTCACTAATGGCCCTCTCCTACAAAAAATGCTAAAGGAAAGAATAAAAAGGATATCAGACAGTAACAAAGTCACATGAAGAAATAAAGAATACCACAAATCACAGGTGCATATAAAATCCATTCTTACTGTATTTTTGGTGTGTAACTTCTCTCTTCTTTCCTATAAAAGACATCCATACAACAACCATTAGAAATATATTAATGAGCACACTATGAATAAAGATGAAATTTTAGAGTGAGAGGGATGGAGCTGTACAGGAGTATAGTTTTGTACATTATTGAAGCTAAGGTGATATTAATTCAAAATATGTTATTAACTTAAGCGTTAATGTAATCTCAAATGTAAACACTAAGAAAATATACAGAAAAGCTAACAAGAAAGACATCAAAACATATACTATAAAACAAAAAGAAAAGCCCCACTAAACATAAAAGAAAGTAGTAACTGAGGAAATGAAGAAAAATATGTAAGACACATAGAAAACAAATACCAGCCAGGTGTGGTGACACACACCTGTAATTCCAGCCCTTGGGTAGGTGAGGCAGGAGGATTACAGTGATTTTGAGCCCAGTCTGAGCTACATAGTGAGTTCAAGACCAGCCTAAAAACTACATAGAGAGAACTTGTCTTTAAAAAAAGAAAGAAAAGAAAAAGAAGGCAAATGGCAAAAGTCTTTCCTTATCTGTAATACTTTAGGTAGAACTGACTGAACTCTCCAATTTAGAGGTGATACTAGGCTAGGTGTGCTGACACACACCTGTAATCCCAGCACCCAGGAGTCTCAGGCAGGAAAAGCATGGTGAGTTTGATGCCAGTCTGGGCTACAAAGTGAGCTCAAGGCCAGCCTGAACTGCATAGAGAGACCCTGTCTCAAAAAGACAAAAAAGAAAGAAAGAAAGAAAGATCTAGGAATCATTTAGCACAATCTAATGAAGGATGTAAAAGACCCCTACATTGAAAACTACAGTACTCTGAAAGAGAAGATTGAAGACAATATTAGAAAATGCAAAGATATCCCATGCTCTTGGGTAGGAAGAACCAATATAGTAAAAATGGCCATACTTCCAAAACGGTTATACAGATTCAATGCAATCCAAATCAAAATTCCAATAGCATATCTCACAGAATTAGAGAAAACAATCCGAAAATTCATCTGGAACCAGAAGAGGCCTAGAATAGCAAAGGCAATCCTAGGTAACAAAGACAAGACAGGGGGCACCACAATTCCTGATGTGAAATTATAAATTTGAGATTTTTTTTTTATTGGTACCAGGGATCAAACTCACAACCACATGCTTGCAAGGGAGGCACTTATGCCACTGAGCTAAATCCTCAGGCTTGAAATTATACTATAAAGCTACTGTGATAAAAACAGTGCAAAAAAATAGACCTCAAGATCAATGGAACAGATTAGAAAATGTAGAAACAACTGCAGACACACTAAGCCATCTTATCTTTGACAAAGGTGCAAAACACATTCACTGGAAGAAAGACAGCCTCTTTCATAAATAGTGCTGAAAAAATTGGCTCTGCACATGCAGAAGATTAAAACTTAACCCATATCTTTTACCACATACTAAGCTAAAATCAGAATGGATCAAAGATCTTAATATTAAAACAGAAACATTAAATCTGATGGAAGATAGAGGTAAAACTCTTAAAGACATTGGAGTAGGCAAAGACTTTATGAACAATACCCCAATCACACAGGGACTATCACAAAGGATCAACCACTGGGATCTCACCCTACTGAAAAGCTTTTACATAGCAAGAGAAATCACCAACAGAGTGAAAAGATAATCCACAATGTGGGAGAAAATGTTTGCCAGCTGTTCCTCAAAGGATTACTATCAAGAACATATAAAGAACTCAAAAAAATCAGTCCTCCCAGATTTAAAGACCCAATCCAAAAATGGGCATCTGAGATGAATACACACTTCTTAGATGAAGAAATACAAACAGCAAAAAGTATGTGAAAAATGTTTGACATCACTGGTCATTTGAGAAATACAAATTAAAATAGCACTGAGATTCCATCTCACCCCAGCAAGAATGGCTCTTGTCAAGAAATCAACCAATAACAAATGCTGGAGGGATTGTGGGGAAAGGGGAACTCTTCTCCATTGTTGGTGGGAGTGCAGACTGGTGCAACCACTGTGGAAAAGTGTGGAGATTCTTCAAAAAACTAGGATTAGAGATCCCATTTGACCCATCTATTCCCCTTGTGGGTATCTTTCCAAAAGAATTAAAAACACCATACCACAGTGATTACATGCACCCATGTTTATAGCAGCACAATTTGTAATAGCCAGATCTTGGAAACAACCTAAATGCCCATCAACTGAGAAAATGGATAAAACAGATGTGGTATTTTTATACAATCGAAGGATAAACTAGAAGAAGTTTAAAGAAGGATAAACTAGAGACTTTTATAGGTGCAAATTGAGACCATATTCATTGATGAAGTAAATAAGACACACATATGTAAACATTATATTGTCTCATTAGTGTGAGAAGCTGAAAGAAATAACATATATATGTGTATGTGTATGTATACATATATATATATATATCAAAAATAGTTAAGATACTTATGCTACGGATTCCTCTGAGCTTGCTGAAGAGAAAGATTTGTGCTGGTATTGTTCAGACAATTGTAAACAGATGTCTTGTGTTCTGGGTGAATGATTTGGGGATGACAATGCACAACGTGTATACCATTGTTGCCTCCTGATTGACATGTTTTGAAATGTTTAGATTTTTTTTTCTTTTTCTTTTTCTCCAAGAAATAAAATGGATTTGGAAAAAAAAAAGAAAAGAAAAAAATGAACCAGAGACAAAGACCAAGTACATATTTCTTATTATATCTCACTATTTTCTATAATGTGAATAGGCCTCATACCAACAGTGGAAGACGTTAAAGAAAAGGTAATTCTTGGGGCTGGGGGTTTAGCTCAGCAGCATAAATGGGCAAATGTAAGGTCGTGAGTTCCATCCCTGGCACCAAAAAAAAAAAAAGAAAGAAAGAAAAGAAAAGGTAATCTGGCTCCAGATGGTCCTCAGACTTCACCCTCAGACCTGAGCTGAGCCCCTGGTCTCCAGCCTGCTAGCTTGCTCGTACAGTTCTGACTTGCCAGCCCCAGCAATCACAGGAGCCAATTCAGTCACTCACTTGGTGTCACACGCACACCATTGGTTCTGGTTCTCTAGAGAATCCCAACCTGAACTACAATCCCTGGGGAGACCCAGAGGGTGACCTATAGTGACACCACCAGCAGACCCATTCTATCACTGGCGTTCTTTTCTGCCACAACCACACTTTCTCGCAGCCAGGTGTCTGTAGTTCACAACAGCAAACTCTGGGCTGCTGTTTGAACTGTCTGTGTGGCTACCCTTGATCAAGTCACCTTATCAAGACCTAGTCACCACTTTACAGTCTCCCCTTACACTAGCCACCTTGAGGGACTTCACAAGAACCTTACCTAATTATTCAACAAACATACTAATGCCTGCTATGTGCCCAGCATGGGGCGTGGGGACAGATGACGAGGTAAACCTTATCGATTGAAGTAGTAACTGGATATCATGTGAAACTCAAATGGTCAAAGGGTTGGAGGATCCAGGGAAGGGGTACAATTTGACACTTTTGGAAAAGACAAGACTTTGTTTGGCAGAGAGGACACTCTGGTGCTCTGACCAGTTGTCATCCTGTGACAGGCCTGCCAATGCTGGATCTCGGAATCCAAATTGGGAACTGGAAATGTGAATTCTACATAAACTCCCCTGGTTCACCCAAACTGCTAATGTGATTCAATGTTCTGCAGTTGTCCCACTAGGAAGTGAACCCAGGGCTTTTGCACTGAGCTACATCCCCAGTCCCCACTCCACCCACTTTGTTTAGATAGGTCTGGGTAAGTTGCTAAATTTCCCAGGCTGGGCTTGAACTTGCAGTCCTCCTGCCTCAGCCTCTCAGAGTGCTAAGCTTACAGGCCCAGCTTCAAATTATTGTTTTTATACACTGACCAAGGGCCCCCCCAAAAAAATCTACATGGCACCAAACCTGGCTTCTGAGCCACTTATTTATAAAGCCTGCGTTGAAGGGACCTGCATTTGTCTGCCCCCTTTCTCCTGGCACTTGTCCCCTATGAAAACTTTAAAGGACAGTACCTGCATGTCCAGTGCCCCTGTGCCTAACACGCCTCTGGCAGGGAGCAGGTAAGTGTTAATGCACCAAACTGCAAAATATAAATCTTCCCATCGCTCTTCCACTCAACCACCTTGTCATCCTGCTTCCTGTGGAACAGGGTGGATAGACATCCTATCCTGACATTGGATGTTTTTCCTAGTCTGTCTCAATGCCCCTTTTCAAGCAAGATGCACACATAGCGCCAAGCCCTATACAGCACCCCAATTTGGCCAAAAAGCATGGATGCAACCTCTCACTCTCTCACTGCTACAGTCAATGGGTCAGCAGGTTGTCCACAAATGCTTAAGTGCCTTCAGTGTACAGTAGCTGGTGTTGAAAAGTTCTACTACAGTGTGTGTGTGTGTGTGTGTGTGTGTGTGTGTGTACGTGAGTGTTGTTAGGCGTTCTCCATCCTCGGAGAGGTGCTGCAGAAAGGGAGGAAGCCTCCAGTGGGGGTCTCTTATTTCCTGCAGATGACATATTGACCCCCGACTTGCCACTAGCCAGAATCCCAGTGCCGGTCGTAAGTACCACCAACTCCTGGGTCCTCTTTGTAAGGAGAAAGAAATCACACCCGTCTGCTTTCTGCCTGGAAGGTTCTGATACCTGAAGAGTGAACACCAGGGAGATGTGTTGTGCACAATATAGAAGAGGGAAAGGATGTGGACAGAATCTCGCTCTTATGCCCAATTCAGTTTTCTTCAGCTCGAAAATTAAGAAACTTCTCCCTCTATAAAATAGGACCGACGAGGATGGGATTCGAACCCACGCGTGCAAAGCACAATGGATTAGCAGTCCATCGCCTTAACCACTCGGCCACCTCGTCCCACGATTTGTTCTTCTTTCCACATTTCCTTATCTCTCATCGTCTCTGAATCGTCAGGTTCCCATCACTCACCTCTTACCACCCGCCAGGTAGGACTCAGGAGGGGAAGGAAGTAACGATGCAAAGAAAGGAGCTGTTTTGTTTTCTTTCTTTCGGCGCCCTTCTGCCGGGAACTGCGCCATCCTTCACTAAGCAGCAGCGGAGCTCTGGCACAATTTCCCCTCTGAGTCCTGGCGTGCGCTCCGGGGTTGCGGGACGCGCTTGGTACAGGGGGTTGCACACTAACTGAGAGGAAGAGGCGCGTGTCCCAGAGCACGCGGGCACAGTGGCAGTAGCAGTGGCCGCGGGGCCGCAGGATCGCGGCAGGATCGGCGTTCGCAAAGCCCGCGGTGGGTGCAGTAGCTCCTCCTCTCTCGCAGAGGGCGAGCTCGAGCGCTCAGAAACCAACGCGGGCGGACAGAGGGCGGGGCCGTGCGCCGGGCTCGGTTGGTTTCGGGTAGCCTCGGGTGCGCTCGGCAGGCTGCGGTAAATCCGGGCTTGCGGCCGCTGGTAGACGCGGGTAGATACCGAGGCCCTTGGTGCCTGCTGCGCAGCTCGGTGGTCCCTGCTGTGCGCCCCGAGTCCCAGGAACCATGCAGATGTCCTACGCCATCCGATGCGCCTTCTATCAGCTGCTGCTGGCCGCCCTTATGCTCGTGGCGATGCTCCAGCTGCTCTACCTGTCGCTACTGTCCGGACTACACGGGCAGGAGGAGCAAGACCAATATTTCGAGTTCTTCCCGCCGTCCCCACGATCTGTAGACCAAGTCAAGGCGCAGCTCCGCACCGCGCTGGCCTCCGGAGGCGTCCTGGACTCTAGCGGCGATTACCGCGTCTATCGGGGCCTCCTAAAGACCACCATGGACCCCAGCGATGTGATCCTGGCCACGCATGCCAGCGTGGACAACCTGCTGCACCTGTCGGGCCTGCTGGAGCGCTGGGAGGGCCCGCTGTCCATCTCAGTGTTTGCGGCCACCAAGGAGGAGGCGCAGCTGGCCACGGTGCTGGCCTATGCACTCAGCAGCCACTGTCCTGACATGAGAGCCAGGGTCGCCATGCACCTTGTGTGCCCCTCACGTTATGAGGCTGCAGTGCCCGACCCCCGGGAGCCAGGAGAGTTTGCTCTGCTTCGCTCCTGCCAAGAGGTCTTTGACAAGCTAGCCAAGGTGGCCCAGCCCGGGATCAATTATGCACTGGGCACCAATGTCTCCTACCCTAACAACCTGTTGAGGAATCTGGCTCGAGAGGGAGCCAACTATGCCCTGGTGATCGATGCGGACATGGTGCCCAGCGAGGGACTGTGGAGAGGCCTGCGGGAAATGTTGGATCAGAGCAACCAGTGGGGGGGAACAGCCCTAGTGGTGCCAGCTTTCGAGATCCGCCGAGCCCGCCGCATGCCCATGAATAAGGCAGAGCTGCTGCAGCTCTACCAGGTGGGGGAGGTGCGGCCCTTCTATTATGGGCTCTGCACACCCTGCCAAGCACCCACCAACTACTCTCGCTGGGTCAATCTGCCAGAAGAAAGCTTGCTGAGGCCTGCCTACGTGGTACCTTGGCAGGACCCCTGGGAGCCTTTCTACGTGGCTGGAGGCAAGGTGCCTGCCTTTGACGAACGCTTTCGGCAATATGGCTTCAATCGCATCAGCCAGGTGCCTAAAAGGGAAAGGGTGGGGGAAATCGGCAAGAGCGGGGATGGGATGATGGAAAAGAGGCAGAGATGCAGGAGGGATCATAGTTTGGGGAATGGGTGGGTGGAAGTTCCAAGATGCCTCCAGAGAGATGTGAAAGCTACAGTGTGGCTATAAGGTGCCTGTCTGGGACCTGGAAATGTCATCAAACTTTGCTGACCTGTCTCTCCCTTTACAGGCCTGTGAACTGCACGTGGCAGGGTTTGACTTTGAGGTGCTGAATGAAGGCTTCCTGGTTCATAAGGGCTTCAAAGAAGCCTTGAAGTTCCATCCCCAAAAGGAAGCTGAAAATCAACACAATAAGATCCTTTACCGCCAGTTCAAACAGGAGTTGAAGACCAAGTACCTCCACTCTCCCCGGCGCTGCTGAGTCCTTCCCTTCCCTAGTCTGAGAAGTCTCAGCCTCTGGCTCCTCAGGCCACACCTCAGGCCTGACTGGGGTAAGACACATCGCTCCACTTTACAGAGGTAGCTGTGGAGTTGAAACACTGGACTTGAATATGGGGTGCTGGGAGCAAGTCCTAGCTTTACCACTAACTAGCTGTGTGGCCTTGAGCAAATCCCATTACCTCTCTGAGCCTCGGTTACCCTGTCTGTAAAAAGGGAGGTAAAATTGCCTACCTCACAGAACTTTTGGGAGGCTCAGATGAGATGCTGTATGTGAAAACATTCTGTAAGCTTCGTACAAATGTGAAGTATTAATATTATTACAGTATTATTATTGTTATTATTATTGTTGTTATTAACAATCGTGGGTGAATGGGTAGTGAGGGCAAAATGTATGAATGGGACAGAGCTAAGAAGTCTTAGTACTTAATGAAACCGGCCTTTTGGAACTTAATTCTTAACTCTTGGACCGAAACCTAAATTTAGTGCTTCTTCCAAGCCTCCGCCCTCGGGCGCTCTGGAGGAGGGAAGGGTCTGCAGGCTCTATGAGGGACAATCTGAGATTTGTACCCTCCGATGGCCTGGGATGGTTGCCTTCGAATGACAAAGTGTAAATAAAAGAGTGTTCACATCCACATCTGGTTCTGTTACTCTCCTGAGCTGGGGCCCAGGGTTTTCCCCTTCGGCGCTGTGGGGAGGTGGCCGAGAACCAAGGGCCGCTTGCAGTAACGCTAAGAAATCACCAGCGTCTTCCCCGCGGACAGAAGGCCTGTGTGAATGTCGGCCGGTTGCTATGGAGACCGACCCGCGGTATCCCAGCATTCCTCTACCCCAGTTGGCCAACCTTGAGCTTCTCCGATAGGCGCCTCTTGATGATGCACATGGAAGCGCCCATAGGCCCGCCTCCTGGGGGGAAGAGGGACCTGCACAGAGCTTCCGGGAGCCCGGTGGCGGTGGCCAATACCCGTGGACTCAGTCATCTCTAAGGGAGTTGGACGTGAGGCCGGAGGCCACAGATCCCGCGGTGCGTATCACCACGCCTGCCGTCTGGGTTGGCCTCTGGTCAGCCGGTCGGAGCCAACACAATCTCCTCCGGAACCGGAGCGGAGACTTAACTGGAGTGATGCTCGCGGGGACGCAGGGCCGCTGCAGACCCGGGAACAATCCTCTGTTCTCTAGTCCGCATCTGAGGGTAGAGCGAGGTGGGAGGCTTCCGGAGGGCCTCAGAAAATCTAAATTGGCCTCTGTGATTGTGGGGAGGGGGTCTGCTTTCCGTGGAAGCCTCCCCTCGAGGTGCTTACTGTCTAGAGAGACAAATTGTATGTGCACAGCACTTACAGTGCAATTTTCCACCCTTAAATCTTACAGTCTTTTTTTTTTTTTTTTTTTTTTTTTGGACCGGGGATCGAACTCACGACTGCGCACTTGCAAGGCAGGCGCTTATGCCGCTGAGCTAAATCCCCAGCCCCCTTACAGTCTTTTCAAGCCTCGATCGGGAATGGTTATCCCGTTTTTGCACCCGGGTTAAAGAGAGGAGGTTGTGACTAATTAAGAGTCAGAATCAGAGTCACCTGCAAGAGAAACACGCTTTCTGAAAGAAATAGAACTTAAGGCTGCATCTTACAAGATGCATACACTTAACAGTGAGGAGCTATTGCCAGTGATGGGAACTGAGACCTGAGAATAGGAAAAATGAGGTTGGTTTCCAGTTCAGGCTCAGATCATTAGTGAAACCATTCAAAAATGTGGCTAAACTCCATAGGCCAGGGACAGCACACTACTTGAATGGGTGTCAAGGAATGTTGGTCACCACTAGGCACCTGGGTCTATCAAGAGGTAAAAGCCAATCCCTGCACTGGAAACTTGCATAATCTGTCTTTGCAAATCTTCCAGTGATCAAGGGAGCCAGCATGGCATTATGTGAACAAGGAGCATGTGCAGCTCCTGCTCCAGTAAGGCTGCCACACACATGGGGAGGACAGACATGAGAATGGACGGCAGGAGATGCAAACAGAGAATGCTTCCTGGAGGGAGTGGTGTGCACACTATCCTAAAGGCCTGCAAAGCAGTAGCCAGAGAAGTTGAAAGAACAGCAGTGATGCTGGCACTCAGGACGCTGAGGCAGGAGGACCACTGCTGGCACTGTGAATTTAAG
>PVJX010005751.1:0-82757 GCA_004027295.1 Dolichotis patagonum
GGATACCTGACTAAATATAAGCAAGTGCCCTTCCTTGCGCGAGAGAGAAGAGAGAAGAAGATAGAAGCAGTGCAGGGTAGAGACCTGCGCTGGGGAGAGCTCTCAGCGGTCTCGGGAAGGGGAACGAAATAAAGACGTCCGATCACCATTGATACCTTGTCGTGTGTTTTCCTGCCGGCCGGGAATGCGGCACCGACAGATGACTCAAACAGCAGAAACTCAGTGGCCGGTGCTTCTGAGACTGGAGACCCAAAATCAGAGTGTTGGCAGGGTGCTGTGAGGGAGGGTCTGCTCCAGACCTCCCTTCTTAGCTGTGGTTTACTGGTGACAATTGGTGTCTCTAGTCTTGTAGGTGCTTTGCCTTGATTTCTGCTTTTGTGTTCACATGGTGTTCTGGTTTGTGCAACTGTCTTCAAATTTCCCCCTTTTAAAAGACATCAGGAAGTGATACTTAGTACTGGATTAGGGTTCACACTTGTAACCTCACTTAAACTTGAAAAACTGCAACAATCCTATCTCCAAATATGTTTATAGGTACTGGGGAATACTGGGACTTTGAAACACAAAGCTGGAGGGGAAAAAGTTCAACTCAGAAGACCCTGGGCAAAAGCACATGCTCTAGGGTGAGAGTCAAGGGTCAGGAGAGAGGGAAAGGGACTCCAGACATAAAGAAAATGTGTACAGGGTCCAACAGGGAGAGGACCCAGTGTGTTTTAGGAACTAAAAGCTGTCCACTCTGGCTAGCTGGGATAGGGGTTAGATGAGGCGTAGTAGGAGTGAGTCTACCCATGCTCGTAGGGCCGTATTGGGGGTGTCTTAAAGGCTATGGAAGAGTGTGCAGTTTGTCCTAGGACAGTGGGAGGCAGGAAAGCATTTACCAAGGATGTGCCATGATCTGAGTTGTAGGTTAGATGCTTCTGTCTGAAAGGCTGGGGTCTGAGCCCACTGCAGGGCAATGGTGCTGGACAGAAGTAGGTGGATACCAGAGATTTTAGAAGGAAGTTCTTCAGGGATTAGTGATAGACAGGCTGAAAGGGCTAGAAAGGAGGGGCCCCCAGGATGATGGCCTGGCTTCTTCAGGTGCTGGTGGGGCCACCAGTGATCTGGAGCCCTGAGAAGAGCTGAGCTGTGGGCACATGCTTGGTTCTCACCAGCTCCCCAGATCCAGATCCTTCTGGAGAGTGGTGGGTAGCAAAGTTTAAGTCACTTCCTGGGAAATTGAGGATAAAGCTCTGCAGCAACTGGGAAGGGCAGTCGGTTCATGAGGCAAATGGGAGGGTAAAAATGGGGTGTCTCCTTGCACTTTGGCCTTTGTGGTATCTATCCAAAGAGAAGATACTGTCTGAAAGACTCACCTAGCTGGACACCTTAGGGCGGTTCATCATCTGGCTTTTGTATCATGGCTTAGCCAGGATGAGAAACAAACTGCAAACCTGGTGCTGGGTCTTGTCGAAAGACTTTCCAGCATCATGTCTGCTGACTTCCTCATGGACACCCTCTGAGGAAGAGACTCCTTAATGCTCCACCTCTGAGCACACCCTGGGCCTTGTTGATTATCCCACACCTAAACCTCAGTAGTCTGTCCACTGATCTGCCTGAGGGCCACTCCTCTCCTCTCCCAATATTGAAATCCACCTGTCAGCATCAATCTTTGGGACTAGTTCAAAGGCCAAGTTCTCTGCGAGTGTATTCTAGGTAGGTCTTCCTTGCTCTTCCCTTGCATTGGGTACATTTGTGTGAGACTTCACTCTCCATTGAGGTATATAATCTCCCTTGTATGTATTCTTATCTTCTTTATTATATTATGAGCTTCTTAAAGGCAGGGAAAAACATCTGATCCATCTTTGTGATCCCAATTCCTGCACATATAGCAGAAAGAAATGAACATGCACTGAGCCAATTAAATACCAGGTACTTCATGGTAGGCTTTATGCATAAGTTAGTTCTTATCACCTTTCATGTGTGGTCTTTCAGGTCAGCCCCATTTACAATTGAGAAAACCAAGGCTCAGAAACAGGGAAGTGATTTGCTTAAAGAACTTGGCAGGAAGCGGTGGAGCTCTGAAACTTGTTCTGCTTCCACTTCAGCTAGCTGGGGAAGCACTTGTGAATGAATGAGCGAGTCACTGAATGAATGAATGAACCACATAGAGATCAAGGAGATTCATAAGAGCTCCTAAGTCCTCTCTCATCTGAGGACTGGAAAGGCAGCAAGGAGTTATGGTAGAACATGTGTCCAATCAACACAGTTGGTGAGGAACTGAGTCAGGAGGATGTGCCCAGATCCACACAGCACAGTGCCTTTGAGAGTAGATGGAGGAGCCCAGAAGCCCAATACCTTTTCTACCCATGACCGTGGGTGAATAACTCCCACAAGGAAAGAGCGGGCTGGAGTCCTCATGTGAGAAGCTCTCTGTCCACTGACATCCTCTAGGTGCTCGGGTTCCTGCCAACCCCTCCCAGCCATGGAGCCTCCCTGAGAGCTCAGGGTACAGGCAAGCTAGAAGGGTTCAGCTTCCAGTTCCTTATCTCTTCCCAGGAGGGCCCAGATTCCCTTTGTCGTTGACCCAGTTCAAACTATCTCATTCCAATCTGAAGTGGGCTGCTTCTGGTGGAGGAGGAGCTCTGCCTCCAATCTGCGGTGCTGAGAGCAATTTTCACTGGTTCCGTGCAGAGAACAGAGGTGGGAGGGAGTGCAGGGTATTGAATTCAATCAAAGGAAATGCTTTTAAAAACCTGCAATCAGATATGGAAATGCTGACTCTGGAGTCTCTCCTGACCCCCTTCCTCCTGCTTCCCACCCTTTTAAGCTCCTGGAGAGAGCTATTGGGATCAATTTCACTCTCCCCTTCTCAGGGTGGTCTCTGCTTTTAGGCTGAGTCAGACCAACTGCAGGTGGTCAGCCTGTAACACCTTTCCTCTATTTTCCCTTCTCCATTAAAGTCACAGTGTGCTCCTCTGTTATCCATTCTATTTCTTCCATTCTTTATTCACTCAAAAATGACCTGACCTTTCAGAGGCCTCAGTCTCCTTGTAGAAGACATGGAGCCCAGCTATCTGTCACTCTAATTGAGGATTCCAAGAGTGAACACTGTGATAAGCTGTCTTAAACAGGGGAGATGGATCTGCTCACTAAACACTATTTGCTATTTTGTTGAGAATGTTTTGCATCTGGTATCATAAGAAGTTCTCTCTCTCTCTCTCTCTCTCTCCCCTCTCCCCTCCTCCAATTTCCCTTGGTCCTGTACTTCCTTTTAGTCCCTCTTCTGTTCTGTGCCCTCCCCATCCTCTCCCCCTCTTGAGGCCCTACCCCTTCTTCTTTTCCTTAGCAGTTGATTTGTCAGGTTTGGTGTCAAGGTTATAGTGGACTTACAAAGTGAGCTGGGAAGAGTTTGTGCAAGATTGGCATTATCCTTTGAGTACTGGATGGAATTTCAGCCCCTTGTCTGGCACCACAGCATTCTTTGTGGGAAGGTTCCCATTGTGAGCTCAATTTTTTAATAGATATAAAATAGTAGTCAAATTATTTATGGATTTTTGGTGTCAAGTTTAGTAAAATCTACTATTATAGGAATTTGTCAGTTCAATTACATTTTCAAATTTATTGGCATGAAGTTGTTCATCGCATTCTCTTTTTAAAAAATAAATTTTATTATGTATATTTAAAATTATAACGTGATGGCATCGCTTTCATATTGATAGTAAAGTGGTTATGACAGTGAAGTAAATTAACTTATTTGTCATCTCACAGTTACCTTTTTGTGATAGGAATAGCTAAAACTACTTTATTTAACAAAAAACCCCAATACAAGGTAATTTTATTAACTGTGTTCAGCTGTATATCTGCTACTTTGTATTCTTTGAAGTATATAATATCCTCTTGTTATATTTAGAATTTATACAGGATCCGGCAGTGGTATGGGTCCCATGTCAACACTGGTCATTAGTGTTCATTCTTTCACTTATTCCCTATGAGAAGGATTGTCAAACGTTTATCAATACTATTCTTCTTCAAAGAATCAACTTTTGGCTTTGTTAATCAACTTTAAGGGTCTTTTTTTTTTTTTTTTTTTACTATTTTCTTTTTTGGTACCGGGAACCGAACTCAGGGCCTTGTGTTTGCCAGGCAGGCACTGCACTGCTGAGCTACATCCCTGGCCCTGTTAATCAACTTTAGTTTGTTTTCTCTTTTATTCATTTCGGTTCTGTATTTCTTCTTCTATTTTATTTTCTTAATTCTACTTCCTATCGAAGCTTATACAATTTATTCACAGCCATTCTTTTCTTCTATAAAAATTAAGGCTGCAATTTTCCCTCTATGCATGCATTTAGGTATATTTGCTAAGTTTTTACTTGTAAAATTTTCATTACCACTCAGTTAAAATTTTCTCTCATTTCTAATGCTATTTCTTTTTTGACCTAAGCATTCTGTCTGTAGGCTACACCTCTCAGCTCAAATATATATATATATTTTGAAATATAGAGACTTTCCCAGCAAACATTTTCATTTTGTTATTAACTTCTAGTTTGCTTTCACTGTGTTCAGAGCCTTTTATGTATGTGAATAGATGAGTTAAAATGAATAAGGTGCTGAGAAGAGTGCCTGTAGAGGTCAGATCCAGGGCTGTCTACCTTGAGATGTACTTCATTTCATCATGCTAGCTCCCAAATTTTACCCCAAATCAATGACTGGTTCAAGGTGGCAAGTAGGTAGCCTGTCATTTGCCAGTCTGATTATTGAATGGCCCCAGGGTTGAGTAGGATTCTGAGCTCACTGTAAAGTGTATCCAAAGTCAATGAGGCAGGCGATTGGAGACACAGGTGATATGAGTGTGTTTTCCCTGTGAAGACCAACACCACCTCTCCCAGGAGACATCCTTAACTGCTGAACCAGGAGGAGGATAAATCCACAGGCCATTACCTAGAGGGACTGAAAAGGAAATGGCAGATGCTACAGCTCAGCCAAGAGAGCTACAAGTTTGAGTCTAGGAGCAGAGTGTTCTTGTGTAAGAAAGACAATTTGAGCGGATCTATTTTATAACCTTTATGTGTTCTGTAGGGACAGTGTTACTCCTCCTCAGACCTGGGGAGCCATAGGCGACTGTATCATTTCTCATTAGTTCACCGTGTATGGCTTCTTTCTCTAGGAAAACTTGACGGTAAAGACCATATGTGTACATTTCTGGGTCTTCACTAGGTGTTGACATCAACCTGGTCACCTAATAATACTTTGATGATACTTAATAAATGCTACTGACTTGATCCAACACTTATTTTGTGGACAAAATATGTGTAGACACTGCTCTAGAATATGCAGATGAATTCATCCTCCATGAACATCTGAAGTCTGGATACAACCGAAGTCTCTATATCAAGATTTAGGTGACAATAGCCATAACTTAGACTTGGCTTTATGGGGAGAAGTGAAGGTTACATCTAATTAGAAATGGACTTGGCTTCATGGGAGGAAGGAGAGAAAGTAACATTTAGTAAGCAGTTATTGTGGTATCAGGCATTTAGTGAAAAGCTTTCACACACACATAATCTCATTTAACCCTCAGAAACCCTTCGGAGGTTTTATCAGTGTTATTTTACAGGGAATAACCAGAGGTTCAGAAAAATTGAGTGATTTGCTTAAAGTTACACAGCTAATTTGATTCCAGGTTAACCTGACTCAGAAACAGAGTTTTTATCTTGTACTATTCTATTTTAGGATGTCCATCTATTTTTCTGTCTATCCATACAGTCCATCCATCCATCTACCCATTCATCCATCCATTAATCCATCCATCTATCCATCCATTCGTCCAATTTATTGATCACCTATATGTATCAGTAGACAAAGTCTATGCAGTCATGGAGAGATACAGACAGTAAAAAACAAAATGAAACAAAAGCAAATAAAAGGCTGAGTGTCTCCCAGGGAGGTGATGCCAGTGAGACCCACAGGAAGAATTAAGGAGAGGAATAAAGCAGCAAATCAGGGTACCTAGGTTCTAGTCCCAGCTCTGCACTGATTAATTGGCTGACTTTGAACAAAGCACTGCAGCTCTTCATACATCTGTGCCACATTAGTAAAGCAATGCTTTGAACTCAAAATATGATCTTGAAAGCCCACAGTAGCCCCAAGATTATATAATTTCAAGTACTTGGGAAGTCTGAGCTTTCATTCTTTTCTTCATCAACAACACTGTGTGAAATGTCCACAAAAAGCCCCAAAACAGATGTCCAAGGAGTACAGAAGCGGAGTCCTAGTGTTTGAAATTCAAGGACTTTGTCACTTTGAGCCTGAGAACAATTTGCTTGGACTCTGACCTATTTCCATTTGCCTCAGTGGACTTCAGTTTCTCATCACCAAGCCGGGCTCATGTGGGGAGCTCAGAGCTACATCCTGCGAATGAGGAGGGGTTTATTTATTAAATCAAAGCTTGCTGCGGAAGCAGACTCTGTGTTTACACCATTCCTGCACTTGGCAAATATTGTCCCTATCATAGACGATAACAAAGGCAAACTTCATGCTGAAAAGTCTGTGTTTCTGCAGGCTTTCAAGCCCAGGGATGCTTTAAAATTCTCCCAGAGCTCTATTCACCACTTTCATGACTCTTTTATTTTTATTTTGTTTTTTTTTTAATGACTCTTGACTTACATAGAAAATTTACCACTGTTGACCGTCTCTTTTCTTATTAAAAGAAAAAAAAGCCACTTAGGATTACAGAAGTAATACCTCTGTATTACTTCTCAATATTGGAAATACAGGGAAAAATAAATAAGATAAACAACCACCCATAATCCCACCTCCCACAGATAAATACTATTAACATTTTATTGTATCCCCTTCCAGTCTTTTTATGTTTTTCAAAGTAGCTGAAATCATACTTTATAACCTTTTTCTATCTTGCTCTTTTACTTAATGTTATGTCATTAAGCACTTTTCCATGTCGTTAAGAACATTTCATAAGCATCATTTACAATGGTGACACAATACTCCATCTTGTGCAGGCAGTCAATTTGCCTAGCCATCCCCCCAAATCCAACATTTAAGGTTTTTTTTACCCATAATATTTTAGTGTTGTGAATGACATCATGATGGACATATTTTGCACATAAATCTTTGTCTACATGTCAGATTATTTTTTTCTAGGAGAGATCCTCAGATCTAAAACATACCAATTTGTTTTCCAGAAATGTTGTACCTAATTTTCATTCATTTTTGTACTCTGTGTGGGTTTGCAAGGCTCTAATTCTCTCCACTTGGATAGATAATTTTCATTAAAAAGATGCCTTTCTAGTTTTACAGGTGAAAATATATCTATTCTTGTTTCGATTTGAATTTTTTATTAGTATGGTCAAATTAACACAATAATATTTATTAGCTCTGTTCATTTCCTCTTTTTAAAATAGTCTGTGTATCTTTGATCTTCCCTTTCTTTCTAGGTCCTTTCCTCTCTCCAGAATTTGATCTACAGAAATATGGTCCCCAAACGAACAACAAACAAGAAGAACTCAAGAGAAAACAAGATTTCAGGATGAATCATAATGTGCTCTGATGCTCTCTGTAAAAAAGATGTTTCAATAATCTATTGCTATTTAGCAAGCTGCTGCAGAGCTTCATGGCTTTAAAAGCCATTTTGTTTCATTCATGATTTTTGGGTCAGAAACTTAGGACTTGGCTGGGTGATCAATCACTGACTATGTGGCATCTGCCAGGACAGCTGGGCCTGCAGGCTCCACTTCCAAGGTGGTTCCTTCACCCACAAGCCTGGTGGGGATAGCATGGAAGACTAGGTTTGGCCTAGGTGTCCTGGCAAGCATGGTGGCCTCAGGAAAGCTGGACTTCTTTCAAGGCCATTCGGAGCTTCTAGAGAGAGTGATGGGGAACTGCTGGTTTCTTAAAGGTTGAGCAGGGAAACTGGTTCAGCATCACCTTTGCTCTTTTCTGTTGGTCAAGGCATCTTTGGAACATGTACAGATTCAGAGGGGTTACATAGAGTGCACCTCTTCACTGAAGCAGATTAAAGAATTAGCAGCCATCTTTACAATGTAAGAAGACTGCTTTTTTATTTTAAAGAGGAGAAAATAAAACAGCATAAAACAAATCAGAACAGAACAATGCAAATGATACAGGACTCCAAAACAAGACAACAGGAAATCAACAATGACTTGTAAGTAATCTTATAAATTCCATTATAAAATTAGCATGGATTAAGTAAGTGGATGAAGGTAGGGAATAAATAAATGGATAAATGGATGCTGATAAGTTTGTAGAGAGTCTCGAAGAAGATCACTAGGAGTAGCCAGATACAAACTTATGAATATTATTTCTCACATGTAATTCCAGAAACACTTCCTCCAGGGAAGGGACTTATCTTGGCAATAGAGGTGCAGACAGGCTGCATACACGAAATGGTGTGAGAATTCTAGAATGGAACCATGTAGCAATTATCCCTCTCCATTAGCATCTCCTGAAGTAACTGTGTTCTCAGAGGGCAACTAGGTGGGAAGTGAATTAAAATATCTCTGTCAGAGTCAACAGCATTGGCTGGTAGATTATACATGCTAATATGCTAAAATTTAAAATCCTTATCTTTCTTCCCCAGACAGGTGACCTGGAGTTATTAGCAAAACTTGCAATGTTAAGTATTAGAGGCTACTCATCTACTGAGAATTTACCATTTTCCTGACATGGTGAGGTTGGCCCAGTAAATGCCTGGATGAAGATTCTCTTGAATTTGGTAATGTGACAAAAATGACTCCTCAGCTTTATTTCAGTGACATATTCTGCACTGACAAGGGCTGTCATACAACCTAACAGCTCCTGTCAATTCAGCAGCATAATTGGAATTCAAAAACTTCTCATCTATCCATCCATCAATCAATGAATCCACATATTCACCCACCCATCCTCCCATCCATCCATCTACCCATCCATCCATCTACTCATCCTCCCATCCATCCATCCATCTACCCATCCATTCATCCACTCAGTCAACAAATACTACTCAGGTCCCACACTGTGTAGAGATATAATAGTGAACCAGGCAAACATGATCCCAGTGCTCATGAGATTTCCCACAACACTGAATCCAGGTAGAAAGCAGGTAGAGAAAGCAGTTTTTTGTGTGCTTACTGGGGACCATGGGTGGTGCTAAGTACTTTATGAGCATGACCTGCTTTCTTTCTCACGCTTGAGACTCAGGGAGTAATAATACCTGTCTTTTAGAGGGGAGGAAGCTGAGGCTCTGGGGAAATGAGATTGCTGAAGGTCATCTAACGAGTCAGTGTCAGAGCTGGGGTGGGAACATTAGTCTGCTTGACTGCAGAGCTAAGGTCATGGGTGAGAGCAGTGACTTTCCGACTTCACGTGTATCTGTGTTCCGTCACTGCCTCTCACCTAGAGCCAAAGAGTGACCCACTTTGGAAAACTTGCTTTCATGGGTGTCCTCTGAAAGCAACGTAGAACAGGACTGAATGTTCTGTTTGTTGAATCAGGAGACCTGGAGTTCTCACCTTGGTGCAGTGTCACCATGGTAACCCCTTCCTTTCTCTGACTTTGTTCTAGTTGGGCGAGTACTGCAACTATCAAATCCAATAATGGGACTGAGGAGGCAGGAATAAGGGGCAAGAATAGAAGCAGATTCCTATTTTCCGCTGACTCCCATCTGTAATTGGCATGGAGGGGGGTAGGGGAGTTTGATCTAATCATGGCAGGATGCTAGCCACAGTTAGGTGGAATGTCAGGGTCTCCACCCAAGTATTCCAGTCTTCCATGGAGGGAGATGGAGACACAGGAATGTCACTGGGCAGTGAGACACTCAAACTGAAACATGAGCTGGTCCATTCAACTCAGTGATAGCTATGTATGTTCTACTTACTCTTAGGAGCAAATAAATGGAGTTTTCATTTTTATGATGCTTGCATGGGAGGAGGAGACATGTCTAATACTCACATGAAGAAACCAGCTTGACAAATCATGACTGGGATGAAAACCACAGGAGACAAAGACATGGTACAGTGGGCGTGGTCTTCTTTGGTTTAGGACTGAGTGTTGGGGACACTGATCAGGCTCAGGCTTGGGCCCAGGAGTTTTCTTCTCATTTTTATCCACACCAACTTGGTTTCATCCCGCTTTTCTTCTTTATGTTAAACATGTCTCATATTTCACAAGATGTGTGCATCTGTATTTTCCTTGCCTTTTTGCTCTCTCATGCCTGTCTCAGGTTCTTTCACCCTTTACAAGAAAACTGCTGGTCATTTATCTCCCATTGCAAATATTATTTGCCTCCACTTTCATTTCTTTACTTTTGCGTCTCCTATCTGGACAGAGCTCATCTGTATGTGCATCCATCTCATTTAGCTTTAATGAATTTTTCCTTCAGAAAAGTTTTTTCAACTTCTTTGCGCATTGACGTATTCATTCTTCAATCATGTACCTCAGCTCTTCATATGTAAATTATATAAAACATCCCAGTTCCCATTTGCAATATTTCTGCTTGCATCTCCCCGTCATGCAGCTCTTGCTAAAGACCCTTTTCAGACTGCAGGTTCCCAATCTCCAGCGTGTGGAACAAAGGGGACAGAAAAAGCTGCCTCAGATGCATTAACCTCACCTATTTTTGTTAGCTTTTCTTAAGCATGGGGCTCCCCATGTCTCTACTATGTTACTCCTAAAGATGTGAGGCATGAGTTCACATTAAGGGCAGGAGAGACACCATGTGCCCTAAGACACATAAGAGAGGAGAGGGTGGAGCCTCTTCTGCTCCTCTCTTCTGCTCTGCCACAGTCTGGATGGGCAGGTTTCTCCCATGGGTTAAAGCCATACTCCCTGGCTAAGGGGTGTCTCACCACTTGTCTGCTTCTTACAGAGTCTTTTCTCCATGCAGTCCTTTCAGTGGAGGAGCTTCAGTTGTGGGAGAGCTGTCCTAACCACCCAGCTTGTTCTCCAGCCACTCTATGCCTCTTGTAGTTTCCTATACATGCATCTTCCTTTTCCATCCTCTGCCCTAACCCACATTCTTCCCACAGTTTCCCTGCACTTCCTCCAAAACTATGCCTCATAAACATCCACCTAGCCTCCTCAGTTCAGTTTGTGTGCAATCTACTTCCCCAAGTCTGACTTTCTTGATAACAATTGTAATAACTGACATGCGTTGAGCTCTTGATCTTTGCCAGGTGCTTTGTGAGACACTTTCCAGTCATTTCTATTTAATTACTATCACAACCCTGGCACAGATTGGTTAAGTGACTCATAGGATCACTAGCAAGTGAGTGCTGGTGTAGGGATGTAAGTAAGCATTGGTTGCCAGTGACTATGTGTCTAAACGCTTGATAATGCTGCCTCCTGCTTTTCCTAGGACTTGTGTCTCTATTCTGGATCATTGTTAGTTGTCTCTACCACTGTAGATATGGCTGGGGTTGAGTATTCTGTTTCTCTCTGTCTCCTTCTCTCTCTCTCTCTCTCTCTCTCTCTCTCTCTCTCTCTCTCTCTCTCTCTCTCACTCTCTGTCTACAGTGCAGCATAGGGCCTAGCTTGAAGTAAGTGAAAGACTGAATTGATTAGTTTGCAAGTCCCACTCACACCAGCTGCCCAAGCATCAGTTCTGAGCAGAAACCTTTGCAGGAATCGACCAGCAACCAATCAACCAACTAACCAACCAAACCACCACCAACTCACACACCAATCAGTCAACCCACCCATCCAGCAGCCATCCAACCAACTCCATGGCCCAGTCCAAGAAGAACTGAGGAGGGTGACATTCTTGTTATAGTTTACATATGGCACTCAAGAATCAGTTAAATCAACAAACAATATTAAGCACTGCTATGAGCTTTGTCTTTTTGATGTGGTCTTATAGATTTACTTGAGAGTTTTGCCTCTACTTTGTGATGCTATTTTTCTGGTGGGTAAACTGGTATCAGATGTCCCCAGGGCAAACAGGTTTCAGATGCTTGACAGCAGGTAAGTAAGTGAAGACTCTGGCACCATCCCTCCAAGAATGTAGATCTTTGATTCCAAAACAAGAGCTTTGGATTCTCCAAGTTTATGAACAAAAGATAAACTATTCATGAGCAAATAGCAAAACTAAGTCAGCATAATACAAAATTAATAAGACATACCTTTTAGAGCAAAGTAAAGGGATTAATAATAAACTACTATTTACTACTGAGAATTCAGCTCCTCCAGAACTTGTTTGGTGATCTTATGATGTCAGTTTGATATTACTGCTTAAGAATTGACTGTGGTTGCTGAAATGAGATCCGTAGCTCCTATTCTTTCATTCCTGCTGCTGTTTTTTTTTTTATATTCTCTTGGATCAAGTTAGAAACAGTCATTAAGTGAAAAGTAGTCTGTTTTATTTATGAAAAAATGTTTTTTCTCTGTCTTTTTTTTCTTTATTTTCTCATTATGTAATTCAGGCTGGTCTAGGACTTGGAGAAATCATCCTGCTTCAGCCTCCCAAATCCTGGGATTGTGGGTATGTGCCACCACATCAGGCAAGGGTCAGAATTTTATTTACCTCAGGCCCCCTTGTCTCTCTCTCTGCCTCTCTCTCTCTTTTTCTTCTCTCTCTGTCTCTCCCTCCCTCTCTCTTTTTCTCCTTTGCTCCTCCATAGCCATATTAACACTGACCTATTTCCCTTAATTAAGCTACCATAGAAAGCAGTGATGAACACTGATGGTTGCTCATTCATCCTTTTCTTTTCTTTTTTGTTGACTGTCGATTTTGACCGGGGTGATGTGCCAGCACCAGCTTTAAAGCAGGATCGAGCCAAGACAACCATAGTGATGCTGTTCCTCTTGGCAAAGGTATATGGTGAATGAGATGTAAGGGTGAGTCTGCTGGGGGGTGGGTCTGCTGGGCGGGGCCTGCGAGTGATTTTCCCATTGTAAGAAAGTGACATGAAGGAATGGATGGCCCCTCTCCCACTCATTCTCTTTCTATGTTGGCCACTGTTCTGTGAGGACTGTGAGCCACTATGATCCTTCTGAGACCTATATAAGAAGATCATGGCATCCAAGAAGGTCTCACCCAGAGCTGTGATACCACCGAGCTGCTGAATGAATCCATCCCTACCCTACATCTGCAATTCTCTATTTTTATTGCTGGATGATTAGATATCTTTATTATCATTATTTGTTGGCATACTCTGTTACTTGCAGCTAAATGCATGCCAACTAATACAACTGGTACAGAGGCTGCACCTTGATTCTTCCACCTTATGTATCTGCCACACAGCACATTAGTACACATTTTTCTTAACTCCTTACAGTGTCTAGTTAGTAGTAAAGGCATTAATGTCTGTTTTTAACAGAATGGGAAGCAGGCTCAGAGAGGTACTTCTTTCCTTGAAAATGCCATACCTCCTGGATTCTAGCTGCTGTAATTCTCACAGAAGTGTGGAAAATAGAGAGGATTCAGATTTATGACTCCATGCAAGACATGACAGTGTCCTTTTTGAAGAGCTTGGTCCGGGAGAGATGACTCAGGAATTATGATAGTTAATTTTATGTGTCAATCTGATCAAACTACAAGGTGCTACACTATTTGGTTAAATAGTGTTCTAGGTGTTTCAGAGAGGGAGTTATTGTGAGACTAATATTTCAATTTATAGACTAAGTAAGCAGATTACCCTACCTAATGCAGATAAGCTTTATTCAATCAGTTGAAGGAAGGCCTAAATAGAACAGACAGCTGTTCTCTCCTATAAGAAACAATAGCTCCCTCCTGACTGCCTTTGGACCAGAATGTCAAATTTTCTTGTTTTTTGGCTTTTTATAGCTTAGATCTAAAGGGTTCCCCTCAAATCTCATCTTTTCTGATATGAGGCTTTCAGTAGGTGATTGAATCAGAAGGGTTCTAACATCATGGGTGGGATAATTTGCTGGTGAGGCCATGGGAGGTATGAAAATTTAGAATTTGAGGCCAAGGTGAAGGGAGTGGACCATGGGGGTGTGACCTCCGGAGCGAATCTGCTCTGTGGCCCCTTTCTTTCTGTGCTAGCACTCAGAAGTCCCAGTGTCCCCTCCTTCTGGGTCGTGGCTACCATCAGATGAGCAGCTTTGCTCTGCAGTGCTCTGTTGCCATCATGCTTCTACCTCACCATCGGAATAAAAGCAATGGAACCACCTGACAATGAACTAAGACCATGAGCCAAAATAAACTTTTCTTCCTCTAAGTTGATTTTCTCAGGAATTTGATCACAGTGATGAAACACTAATACATGACTCACACTGAAATATTGGCAGATCCTGGATTTTGAGCCTGTGGCCTTTGGACTGGAATTATATAGTCATCTCTCCTGTGTTTCCAGCTTACTAACTGCAGATCTCAGGTCTTGTCCCCTTTCATAACTGCATGACCCAATCCCTTATAATAAATCTCTTTTGCTATTAATGTCTAGCCCATTGGTTCTGTTTTTCTGAAGACCGCTTTCTCATGGGGGAGTCTTCCCACTGTGTGGCAGGCAGAGGTTCCTTTTCAGCAGGGTAAGGAAATGGAGTCAGCACTTCTTGTGTGGCCTCCGTGTTGGGCAAGGCTAGGTGTTTCTCACACAGGATCTCAAGTCATCTTCTCACAGCCCCAAGAGGGCGGTCCTGTTGTTCTCTCATCAGGGGGAAACAGGCTCAGGGAAGTGGAGCCATTTGCTCATGGCCACACAGATGGAAAAGGCAGAACTGAATCTGTGGGTATTCTGTTATATCAACTAGTCAAGGGCATGCTGGGGAAATGTGTGGGAGAGCACTTTTTTTTCTTGTTTTCCCATTCACTCTTCAGAGAGTTATCTGCTCTATTTTTGGACCCAAGACCTAAGTCACCCCTCCAGCTCAGGGTTCCCTATTATTCTTCTCATTCATGTGAAAAGCTGAGTAATTTACAGGTGTAGTTCCTTGGCAGACCCCTCTGACTTTTTCAGCATTTCCAGCCAAATGCCAGCAATTCCTTTTCAGCCTCAAGTGAGACTCATCGCCTACCCTTACAACCTCCTCCCAGTTTCTTCTTATTCTTTTTTGTTTAAGTCTCAGCCTTTCCCACCTTATTCTTTCCATGCATGAAAGTAATTTTAACTTCATGAAACTAATTAAAGTTTTATGTTCCTACATTCTTTACTGGACTGTCGATTCCTTAGATTGAAATGGAATAAGGCCAAGAGAAAAACTATTTAGGACTTCCTTACAAGTGTGATGTTGCATGCATTGGTGAGGTATCAAGATATTGCCTCACCCTTTGGACTATGGGCCACTGAGCTTATTAAGAAGGTCCAAGTATATCAGGATTTGGTCTGCATGATGCAGAGTTAGGCATATGCCAATGGGTACAAAGAAAATGTTTATAGAATAGTGAAAATGAATACATGAATGAAGAACTTACGATTAGCCATAGTATATTTTTAAAGTGCTATTGATAAAAATATTATTTATGAGTGCTTACCATGTACCAGAGATGGTATAAATCACTTTACAACCATTACTTCAGCTAATCCCTCCTCAGGGAAATTTAAGATAAATATTATTCCCTATATTGACAGATAATGAATTTGAGATGCAGATTTAAGAACTTACCTGCTTATACTCAACAAATAACTGGAGTGAATAGGATTAAAAAGAAAGCATTCAACCTCTGTCCCGAGCACAATGTTATTTGTTTACAATTACTTTTTCATTCCTTCCCTGTTGGTAGAGGGTCTATTTCTACCCAGAACTCGACTTGGCCAGGTGGTTAGCTTTGACCAATGGTGCATGAGAATGTGAGGTATATCACGTTTAGCAGACGGTTTAAAGACTTGTGTGATTTGGTTTCTGTTCATGCCTTTTCTCTGTCATGAGAATAGCATGTCTCTATTAAATGCTGTGCCACTCTCCTGGGTCCCAGAATGAGATACATGGAGCAAAATTGAGCAGATACATAGAACAGTCAGCAAGTGGCAATGTGAACAAGACATACATGTTTGTCAGAGAAGGCACTGAGATATCTGGAACACTTGTTACCGCAGAAAGCACTAACTAATACAGTCTATATCAGGGAGATTATTTTGCCTCTTGGAAGAAATGGAATATAAACTTAGATTGAAAAATTTTTAATTAGACTGAAGAATGGGAAAAGTGCATTCTAGGAGACTGAAGATGAGTGAATAAAGACATAGAAATTGGAAGATATATTACTATATAAGGCCAATGAGAAAACAGCTTTATTGAAGAATCTTGCTCCTCTTAGAAAAGGACTTATTGACAGCTGGAAAAATCAGACCAAGGAGGGCATTGAACAACATGCTGGGAAGAATGGACATTCTCTTACAGGTACTGGAGGGAAAGCCACTGACAGTTTACGAAAAAAGAATATGGCACATTCAGGAAACTGCCCAAGCTTTCCTTCCACATGTGAAGAAGCATTGCTGGTCACATTTCCCCTGCTATAATTCCTGACTTCTCTAGTTACAGCATTTGCCAGCAGCCAGAAAGTAGTTTTCTTTCCACCTCTATCTGGTGTCTATCGGGATAGTGACTGTTCCGCTCAGAGGAGGAAAAATGAAGCTGCCTCAGGAATAATAATTGTGTTTTTTTCCCTATGTTTCTTACACAAAGTTCCAAATACTATCTATAGGTGTTAAGCAGTGCAATAGCTGAGGCGGAAGATAGGGAAGAGGCTAATATATCTTAGCAGCTAGTATGTGCTGGAAGGGTTGGGTACAGAGGTGTGTGACCTGTGGAGTCATATAGGGGCCTGTACTGAGAACGGCCTTGGACTGGATTCAATACTTTGCAGTCTCATCTTCAAATTTCTGATACTTTTTGAACAAAAGACTCTGCATTTTATTTGTCACTGGGTCCTGCAAATTACACAGCCAGTCCCGACATGCTAGGCATTGTACTGGGCACTGTACACAACTTACTTCATTTAATTTTCCTGATGACCTTGTGAGGGAGGGATTATCACTGGAGTCCGATGTGGAAACTTCAGAGATTTACCTAAAGTTACACAACTAACATGTGATTATGATGATTCCCAAGACAATTTTCTTTCCGTCTTTTAACCTGAGCTCCCCAATGGTCTTGTGAGGTCAAAGTTATGACTTGTGTTGACACTAGGAGCTGAAGTACATTGACGAAAAGTGACCATTGCATAGGAAGTCAGCAGTCACATAGGACTGGAGCAGAAGTCTCAGTCTATAACTGCTTAAAATCTGGATCTGCAGGATCTATAGGATCTATGCCTTGAAGGCAAGCACCGTGGAGACCTGTGAACTCCAGGTTCAAGTTTCCCAGCCTTTCTACTTGTGTGCTTATTTCTCAGACTCACAAGACTCACAGACCAAACTCTGAATTCTTCGGTAACGTAACTTAATAAATGTTCCTCATCCATACTCAGTCCAAACCCTCTGCTTGTTGGATGGTGGAAATAGAGCAAGAGAGAAGGGGAGTAACTGATTGAAAATCACATAAAGGTACATGGCAGATCTTAGTACCAGCTACTCTGCTGGGTGCTGGAATCACAGAAGGAAGCAGGACAGACAACCCTGCCTCCTGGAGTTCATGTCTAGTGGGGGAGATGGATAGATAAGGGACCTTCCACCAGGCAGACCCTTGCTAGGCATGGCAACAAGCAAGCTGAGTACACTTCAACAGGAAAGTCTTAGAAACTCCCAGCTCCAAAGGACTAAGCTGTTCTCGTAGAGCTGATGCTGGCTTTCAAATCAATTTGCATAAGATAGGTCCTATCCTGTTAGAACAGCAAATTAATAGCTCATTTTATGGATTGAGCAATCAACGCCTTCAGCCCATTAAATTTAACAACAAATTCCGCTGATGATCAAGCTTTCAGCTTGGTCCCACCATCAGCTCACGTGCTTCTTTTTCCTTCCTCCTGACCTTTTTACCTCCTTTCATCTCCCTTCTCATGAACCCTCCTCCAAGACCCTCATCTTCTCATTAGGAAACATGATGTTAATTTAACTCCCCAGGATCTTTTCCTTCCTGGGGCTAGAAGGTTTTCTTAGTCTCCCAAGTGGATTCTGTCATCCAGGACTTGCCCCAAACTCAGACATCAACACACAAAATCAATTTGGGGCCCTTGGCTGGGCCATGCGAATGAGCAATCAATCTTTTATAAAGGCGTTAAGGTGGTAATAAAAGATGCATGAAGTGGTGTGCAGGGAGGAGCTCACTGACAAAGGAGTGGGTGACATTATAGCTAACCTTGGTGGCTGTGACTTACGTGGATGGAATTGACTAAGGAAGTCCCCACTGTGATCTTTCCCGAGAGACAGAAGGAAGCTTTTCCATAAAACAATTGTCAAATGTCCTAGGCTTTCTGAGTTCACCTTACTTAGGGGACTTCTAATTGCTTTAGATGTGTGGCTTATATGAAGTTATTGAGGGCCCAGATAATATGGTTAACTAGACTTCATTAACTGTGGTGAGTGTGAATTGCCTGGTGCCGGAGTCACCTCAGCTACCTACTAGCATTTTGCATGTCCCTGTAGTAGGAGCATTTTGCATTACAGTTGTGTTTTCTTGACAGGTTCTGAGGGAGTCTGAAGATTCTAGATAAATAAGATGGTGTGTGGTAGGTTGGATTATTGGTCTCAATCACTTCACTGTAATGGGATGACATATTCTCTTTTGTTAGTGCTTTGTTCTTTGCAGGGTATCCATTGGGCTTGTCCATGTGAGTTACTTTGGCCAATGGAATGGGTGAAATTTGAGGTGATGTATTCAATGCAAGGGAGTGACAGCTGGAGCAACATTAGGCTAGGATTGGTACAGATGAAAGGGTGTGAGGGGCTGGCCTGTAG
The DNA here is from genome assembly GCA_004027295.1 of Dolichotis patagonum. NCBI lineage: Eukaryota > Metazoa > Chordata > Mammalia > Rodentia > Caviidae > Dolichotis > Dolichotis patagonum. Next base: position 18,789 of record PVJX010005751.1, read on the forward strand.
GTCCCTCTGACACTTTCATGAGTCCTGTGAGCATGGCCAGCACCCAGAACAAGGGATTCTTTGGTCTTTCTTTGCTCTTGGCTTTGCAGACCCCGTTGGCTTCCTACAAAGCTGGTTCTCCCTCTAGGACAGTGTTCCTTGAAAGTGTGGTTGGTGGACTAGTGACAAGCTGTCGAGGATTGGTACTATTTGTTGCTAGCTCATTTATTGTTAGAAATTGGAAGAAAATAACTTTTTATGGCAATTTGATAAATCTGTTGACTGAGATAATAAACATTTGAGGCTAGCACTTTGTATTCTTTATTTTTTATTTCATCTTTTGCCTAGCTGTTCATTTTTATTGTTTTACAAAAAATTCTGATCTGCAAGGAGTTGGGAATGAAAAAGAAAGCTCAAAAAAAAAAAAAACCCAACAAAAAACCAAAACCCAAAAAACAAAAACAAAAAAAGCAACAACAACCCCCCACACTCTAACTAAAACAAAACACTGGCTTTTCATCCAACATGACTGAAGAAGCACCATTCTAGGAAACCTCCACGTTACATCTTGCTACATTAGTGGCTACTACGTATGGAACAAAATATGTCCTACTAACCATAGCCCAGGCACTGGACAATATCTTTTGCCATCACTGTCCTATTTAATTTTTATCATGGCTTTGCAAGGGAAGCATTATCACTTCCATGATACAAGTGAGAAAACTGAGATTTTGAGAGGATAAGTAAGTTATTTGCAGGAAATGACTATAATCAATTTTGTCCTTCTGACAACTATTCATCCTCATCTTCTCTTCCATGGGATTATAGATTCGCCTCACTTACCATGTAACTTACCTGTGTCTGGTGGCAGAGAGTGCGTCCTCACTCTATTGATTTGGGGATCAGTTATATGACTAGTTGTGGCCAACGACATCTGAGAGAAAGAATCAGTGCATTGAGACTGGGCCAAAGGTTCAAGAAGCGCTGTGTAATTCCAGGCTTCCTCAAGAAATCCTGGCACAGGAGGATCACATGCCTTTTGGAAGCTGTAGAAGGGGCCACAGAATGGCAGAACAGATGGAGCAGACTCAAGTCCATGTGCAGTGGGGCTTAACTTCATCACAGTCTTTGTGGTCCTAATCAACCATTTTGTGTCATTGCCTTTTAAATTACCCGCCCTTCCTGGACTGTTTGTGCCCCTTGGGAAAAACAAGGCATTTTTATCTCTGTGTTTCCAGACCTATTACATAGTAGGTATTCATCAGCACTTTTTATAAGTGCAGAAGAGAGTATATTAATTTTAAAAGATTCAATTATGACATATATCATTGGATTATTCAAGCAGAATATGATTTTGTTAATAGAAGTCTATTTTAGAAATCAGTGACTGTAATTTTATTGTTTGTTTAAGCTAGTTTTTAAAATTTAAATAATGTAAATACACCAGGTTAAAAAATGTTTAACTAAGATATGACTATAAAATGAGCAGTAACATTTCTCCTCTTCATTCTGTTCTTCATCATCTTGTGTTTCTTAAGTTGTTATTTGTTGTTTTAATCAGCTTTCCGTTGCTGTGACAAAATACCTGAGATAAACCACTTAGAAGATTTTCACTCATGGATTCAGGTCATGGTTGGTTGGCTCCATTGCTTCAGGGCCCATGATAGGGCAGCACCTCATGGTGGGAGCCCAGATCACCTGAGTGCTTATTCCAATTTATATTCTTAACAGCAGTAGCAGAGGGAATGGTGTGCTTCGTGGCAGCCAGGAGTCAGAGACAGACAGGAAAGTTCTAAGATTCCAATACCCTATTCGAGAATGATCTCAGCATTCCAGTTTCCTTCCAGTAGGCCCTCCCTCCCTTCTAAAGTTTCTACCACATCCCAAAAGCACCTCTGAAGACCAAGTCTTGAAGTACATGAGGCTTTGGAAATATACCAGATCCACATTATGCATGTAGCTTGTGTGTAAAAGCATGTTCAGCATAATCTTTTAAAAATATTAATATCTCTGCATACATAACACACAGAGTCATAGCTTGTGTAATGTTATACGTGCTAATTCTCCCCATTACTGTCATGTTTTAAAGACTATCCCATATTAACACTCATGGAGTTATGATACTCCCTTTCTTATTATTATGCATGTTTGCAGCACATAATGTTTACAGTCTTTGTGTGGAGTCGGTACATTTTCAAAACACATCATATTCTTTTTAATTAACATGTGGCATTCGATTTTATGGATGTTATATAACTTGTGTCATTAGTCACCAATGAAAGTACTTTTAAGTTGTTTTCAGGCTTTTGCTATTACAAATAATGCTGTATTTGTAATAGGAACAGACTGTCTTAGTTACTTTTCTTCTTGCTGACACAAAATATCCAACACCCAAAGTTAAAAGGGGAAAGGCTTAGTTAGTTCCCGATTTGTAGAGTTTTCAGTCCAAGACAGTCCAAGACAGGAGTTGGCTGGCTCCAAGACAAGGTGGCATGACCCAGGGCAACAGTTCATGGTGGCGGAAGATAGCAAAAGCAATGAGAGGGAGGGAGGGAGGTAGAGAGAGAGAGAGAGAGAGAGAGAGAGAGAGAGAAGAGAAAGAGATGCTTTCTGTTTTTTATACTGTATGCAGGCTACCCTGCTAGGGCAGGTGTGGCACTCACACCCTTAATCCCAGCATTGGACCATCAGTCAATGACAAGCTCTAGATTCAGCCATCTCTGAAAAGCCCACCCCCCATGACTGACTGAGGCTTTGGAGGGACATCTAGACACAAACCATAACACATGTACAAATATATCTGTTGCCTAAATTCCTAGAGATGGAGTTGATAGGTCAGAAATTATATGCTATCACAATCATTATTTTTCATTTAATTCTGAAGGATTCTGAAAAATAGTAAAGCCCAAAGTTATACAACTGTTATATACTAATTTTGAAAATTTTATATATGCATGTATATGTTGCCACATTTGTTTCAAATGTCTCTTGAAGAAATAAAATTTCCTAGCTATATCTCTCCAAGTACCTCACTAGAGGTATACATCTTTCTGTGTGCCTCATTCCATTCAACTTTTACATATATTTGAATGTTTACTACATTTCCACCAGCAACAGATAGTGGGGGATTGTAGGTCTAAGTTTTTGAGATGAATGCTGTCATAACATTATTTTGTAACTTAATTTTTATACTTAAACTTTTGTTGGTGAGTTTATCTATGTTGATGTATAGATACACAGGATCAACTGTGTATCAGGATACACAGGATACACAGGATAGTGTAGGATCAACTGTGCTAACTTTTGCATGGCATTCTGCTATACTAACAAACCACTATTTGTTTATTCAAGAATAGTCAGATTATTTTGTTATATAAACAATACTGTAATGAACATCTCTATACATCTTCATATATATGTGTATATATATATATATTTATATATTGCACACGTGTATGTAAAGTCACATGCACATTTCTAGGATAGAGATCTCAAAATGATGCTACTGAGAGTGGAATTTGCACAACTGCAGCTTACTCAGTGTTGCCAAATTTTACTCCTGGATGCTTGGACCAATTTATATTCTCAACAGCAGTGAATGTTTATATTTTTCCTTGTCTCCTTGCCAATACTTAGCATGATCAGATAGTTTTAAAAGTGGCAATTAGCCTGGTATGAAATGATGCCTCATTGTTTTACTTTGTTTTTCTCTACATATGTTTATTGGTTGCTTATGTTGACTTTTCTGTGAATTGCCTTTTCATATACTTTGTTCCTCTTTCTACTGGAATCTTCTTTTCTTGCAGATTTTTAACTGAAATTTTTATTGGAACAATTGTAGATTCATGTGATGTTATATAAAGTAATAAAGATCCTCAGAAAACTGTGTACAGTTTTCCTCAATGGTAATGTCTTGCAAAACAACAGTATGAGATTGTACCAATTGATATAATTATCGATCTATTCTAATTTATGTGCTTACTTGTACATGTGTGTCTGTGTACAAGTACGTGGGTAAGTTCGCTTTTTGGTAGGTAGAAGTTAAGTGACTAACCTTATTTCTGTAATGGTTATAGATCTCTTCAGTTTTAAAAATTGCTTCCAGGTCTATTTTGAAAAGTTACGTACTTCTAGAAAACAGGCGATTTTGTCTAATCACTGCCATCCTCATCAGAGTCCTTTAGCAGGAACCGCTGTGGCCCCTAAACCTCACCATCTTCAGGACTCACATGGTCCACACAGTGTCCCTCATCCATGAAACTGTGAGTCACCCTTTAGTGCATAGTGATTTGAGTGGCTCGAAATGAGACAAACTTTATTTTAATTTCCTTCTTCATTGTGGAACCCAGGGCAGATGATTTAACCTCTTTGGGCTGTGGTTTATCTATAAAATGGGGTAAAGACTCACACAACCTCAGAGAGGTGGAAATGTGAAACAGTGGCCCAGAACACAGCAGATACCCAAACCAACACAACTGTCTTTCTGCTTTGTGCCCCAGTTCTTAAGCCCCAGTCTTTCCACCATCTGACAGTAGCAGCGTGACGATGAGGAACTGTCTGAGTCACTGATGCGTACCCTCGTGCTGGCAACAGTCATGCAGGAAATACTGAGTACCCAGAGGCGCATTACTAGTTTAGCTGGTGCAGAATGAGAATGCATGTGAGGTGGACTCACATACCCAGGGAATTGGAGCTAAGCAGTGTTGCCTAATGATTAGGAATATGGGCTTTGTTTAGAGACTGATTCAGAGCCTGACTGTACTAGTTGGTATAGTGTAAACTCTCTGAGCCTCAGCATCTTCATTTATAGAGAGAGTTAATAATAGTGGCCGTAACAAGAACCAATGAATACTTATTTTTATGCACTTTACATGCATTATGTTGATTTCTTTTATCCTCAGAGTAGACAATAGTATAGTTCTCATTTTATGAATGAGAAACAAAAAGAGAGAGATTGTATACATATTATATATCTAGAGATCCTATCTTGCAGGTAGGATTTGAACTCAGGCCGTATGGTTCCCAGGGCTACTGATGGTGGCTCTTACAGCATAGACTTGGTGAGGATTCAAGGAGACACTGTGCCCGGTGTTCTTTGCAGAGTGCCTGAGACATGGTGAGTGTTCACCGGGAAATGAGCTATTATTCCTGAGCCATGTCGGTTCTACATGGCTCTTCTTCAACACTCACTGGTGCAGCCATGCAGTTGTCCAGTTGGCTCATGACAATTCTCTCTGTTCAATAATGAAACATGCTTAATAAAAAAGCTATTCTTTATCATCTCCCTGGCTGTAACACCACTTCTCCAGGCAGTTGAAGGAGTATGTAAGTCCGTAAAGCTTCCCCTCCTGGCATGAAGAAGGCTCCCTCTTAGGGAAGTGACATTTTGACCCCAATTTTCCTCTGACTTTCCAAAAATGTGTGTTTCCTAGGAGCACATAACCCTCTTAAAATGGTGCAACTCATCCTCTCTTTTAAAAGGACAAATGTGGGAATATGGCTATTATGACTTTCAATGTTGTGAATTTTTAGCATGTATGTATCATGGGAGATAAAGCTGGAGAGGCCAACAGGATCATGATCTATCCCTTGTCCATCCTTGATCTAATTTATCCATCCAGTCAGACAGTCAATTACCCATCCACCCATCTGTCATCCATCCATCCATCCATCCATCCATCCATCCATTCATCCATCTAGTTATTCACGCACTTACCCATCCGCTCATTCTTACAAACATTTTTGAGAATAGGCTGTGTGCCAGGCACTTTCATACAGCTCAGTACTCATCACATATACTATGAAAGTGATCCGTTTGGGGACTATTAAGAGAGATCCTTAAAACTTTCTGAAAGAAGCAGCCCTTTGTCTGGACTAGGAGGACAGAGTATACACAGGGGTAATTAGAGCTTATGATTTAGTAAGCAATATGTGCTGACTATATGAAAGTGCTGATTTGTCTGACTGTATAATTACCACTGACTGGTGTTCTTAAGGCAGAGACTATATGGGGGAGTGGTGGTCATGGAAAACCTCAGGAGTGGTATTTTCAAAGTTACCCGAAATTACAATTTTGCTGGTTACACATGATTGGGACCTTTGGCTATAAATCTGGGCTCCCCAGTAACTCACATGCTAATGGTTTAAAAGTGTGCCAAGGCCCTGGGTTGGCCAGGTGGACCCCAGGTCTGGCTACTTCTAGTGATGAGGATTGTTGGTTTTCTCCAGCATGCTGGGAAAATATTACCATTTTCCAGAAGAGCTATGAAGTGACAGAGGCCTGGAATCACAGGTGCAGCAGTACCAACCCCATCAGAGTGGTTACTCAGGAAGCATTCTGGTCAGCTATACCTTCTAGAAAGTTCTGAGGTCATAGTTTAGAACAAGTGCTGGGGGAAGACTCGGAGGAAAGGAGGTGGGGAGGCCTGGGGTAGCTGAGGAGGCCTTGGTTCTGGTTGACATGGCAGAGAGAGCTGCAGACCAGTCAAGACACAGGTGGGTGGTAAAATCAGTGTGGTGCTTGGGGAGAGCCCCAGGATTCAGAGGAGAATCTGGGCTGTGGGTGGAGCAGGTAAGGGTTTCAGTTTAGCATGAAGCAGTGACTTCTGAAGTGTCCAGATTGCACGTCTGTGACGGTTCTTTGATGGCAGTCAGGGGCCCTTGAACGTGGGCCATTCAAATGGACATTATTCCTGAATCAAAACTTTTGCCATCTGCTCGTCACTAAAATGTGAAAGCAGAGAGAACTTATTTCCTGACGAGACTGGTAAGGAGAAGAGAGATGCTCTTTAAATGCATGAGGGACATATGTTCGTCACTCCACGTCGCGTTAGTCTGGAGTGCTCAGCTCCTTGCTGGGGGACATGAGGAGGGGGAGGAGGAATAGGGAATGCCGGGGAGGCTGGTTCCTGTAAGGGGGCAGCTTCAGGGTTTAAGAGGGGTTGTCGTGGCTGTGTTCCTTCTCCAGATGTTCTCTGTCTTCACGGCCCAGATTAAGTGCCGTTTCTTCCAAGAAGCCTCTGGGAATGTTTCTTGACCCGAGCAATGAGCGCCAAGGGGTGTCTCCATTTGTGGTCTGCCTGCTGAGAAATGAGGTTCAGAACAGCGGTTCTCAAACTGGGCTGCATGTGCCAGTCACCCAGAGAGCTTTAACCTGGTCCCAACACTGGTCCTAACCCCCAAGACTTTCATGTAATTGGTCCAGGGTTCCTGGGCATAAGGAATTTTAATAGCTCCCCAGACAATGCTGATAAATAGGTAAAACTCAATAGTGGGATAATTCCACCCAGACATGTACATGTGCTTTTCTTTCAAGCATTTTCAGGAGGCAGGAGTACCGGTTCCACCCAACTACTAGTTATGAGGTGACTGACTGCACACAGGAATGCTAAGTGGCAGGAATGCCAAATGGCAGGAATACTGAGGGCCAGCAGAGGTGATCCAGGAGGAGATGGCTGTGTTGTGTCTCACCATGCATGACCTGTGACTTGCTGTTGCTGTAGCACTGTGGAAGAGCACCAGTCCTCTCTCAGGGGACAGCCAGCAGGACCTGTGGGCTGGTGACCAGATGGAGTGAAGACGTTCACACAGTGTAGCCCATCTGCCTAAACACCATCCTGCTTTGGCTCCTCCGCAGCTGTGTGTGATTTTGGGCAAACTTCTTCACCTCTCTGTGCCTTGGTTTTATGATCAGTAAACTGAGGAAGATAATAGCAGCTATCCTGCCCCAGTGGCTGTCATGGGGAAGGAGTGACTTATGTGGGAAGTGCTCAGAAAGGTGCTGGACAAAACTCTGCTCACAGTAATGTGGCTGCCGATGCTGGGACTCACTGCCACTTGTTTCTCTGGACCCAAAGTATCCCTGGGACTGAGGTTTAATTCTGCGTGGTCCCTGGTCATTTGGCCAGCAGTCAGTAAAGGAGATGGCGGTCAGGTTGCTGAGCCATGGGCTACAGGAAGTCAGAGATTGGTCACAGGCAGGAGAGGGAACTAAGCTGCCAAACTGCAGCAGGTTTAGGGCAATTTGCATCCTGGAGCACTTGTCACAGTCACTGAGGGAGCTTTCGGCTGTCACACACAGGCCACCACAGGCCAGCAGAGCACCCAGTCGTGGGTCCAGAATAGTTTTCGAAGCATCTTAGATGATCCTAATGGGTGGTCAAGTTTGAGAGAGCTTTATTTTACAAACACATTTCCTCAATATCTTTTTGGTGCCTTTGGGGATGATTTTCATGACTGTGTGTGTGTGTGTGTGTGTGTGTATTTTCTCTTTTTGAAAAAAATTCTTCATGACATGATCTCTTATCTTGAGGTCCTAGTAGAAAGGCCAGCAGAGAGAACTGGCAGCCTTTGTTTTATACATGAGGATTCCGAGGTGGAAGGCCCTTGCCCAGGGCCACACAGCAAGCTGGAGGAGCATAGCTTCCCTGCCGAAATTGAGGGTCCCCCTGCTGCCACCTAGACCCCAGGTACTGAGTATGGTCTCCTCTCTCTTCTTTTTTCTTTCTTTCTCTCTCCTTCTCAACCATCCCTCACCTCTTCCTCTTTTTTCTTTCTCTTTGTCTCTGTTTCTGTTTCTATTTCTGTCTCTGTCTCTATTTTTCTCTCTGTGTATCTCTGTTTTTCTCTCTTTCTCTTTGTCTCTGTATTTATTTCTTTTTTTAAAATTTTGTTTAAAGAGAAAAAAAAAACAAAACAGAATAAAGGGTAGCAACAATACAGAATTCCAAGGAAAAAAGGAAAAGAACAACAACAAAAAAACCTAGGAAATTATTACTTGACAAATTACATACTGACTTCTTGGGAATAGTTGTTCAAATTACAAAGTTAAAACATGTAAAGTAGACATTCAAACAGTGAGACTGTTAACAGTTCTGCTCCACGATCTGATAAAAACAACAATATGGTCATCTATCTTACCCACTGAAATATACATGCAATTATATCAAAAGGGTAAAATTAAACACAATAAAGCAGAGCAAAGCAGATCACAAGAAAGCAATGTAAGAGACATAAATTTCAAAACTAGACAATTGGAGATATTCACTCTCTATCATATTGACTCTTGTTTTCTTCCAAATAGTTGTCCATATTGTCACATACAGGGACTTCACATGAAAAAACATAGTATGGAATTGATCTGAGCAGGAAAAGGAGGGCATTTCAGGTCTGCAAGACCAGACATTAGGGAAGCCAAGAATGGCTGTCATAGTGTCTCTCATTCTCCTCAAAACAGCTGTCCATACCTTCATGTGTGTTGAACTTAAACAAGACAAAGCAAGCTAAAATCACTTTGAACAAAAAGTGATAGTTTTGCTGGATTTCACATCATGACATTATGGAATCAGCACTGGGTACTGTAGTGTCTCTTTTTCTTCAAAGTAGTTGTTCATTTCAACATATGTTATATAGTTGGTTCTCGTAAACTGTTTATAAGCTCTACACATGCATGAGTCTCTACATGTATATGTATCATTTATGTATTAGAGGGAAAAACAGAACAAAGCAAGACAAAACAAAACAATTCCTAGAAAAGCATGAGGCAGAAAAGTCACATAAAACCGCAATACAAGGTGATCTACAATGGTTACCATGGTGTCTCAGCAGTATATAACAACATTAATAAAAACAAAGCATTGGAGACATTATAAGACTTCAAAAGCAAGTAATAATCAAACCAGAGTGGGTATCTTAGTGAATCTTGTCATCTTCATTGTAGTTGCCTATACTCTTAGACTTGATGTTATCAATCATAACAGATTTAAATAAAATCAGTCAATACAAAGTAGCAATCTAACAACCCAGATTCAAATAAATCAGTCATAATAAGACAGTATAAGTTATAAAGGGCTTTAGATTAAGTTGATAGGAAAATTAGGGATGATTACCATAATACGTCCTCTTATTTTTGGGATAGCTGACCATGTCCTCAAGTCTAGTGTAAGTAGACAAACTGGAACAGCACGTAATCCATCCAAGCAGAGTGGTGAGAATAATGTAAATTTTAAATCTTTTTACCCAATTAACAATATCCTCTGCCTCCCTTTATTAGACAATTCCTCCCCTTTCACTCCCATGGGATGCACTGCTTGTTTTGGGTCCCACTGCCTCCCTGTATAGAGCATCTCAATGGACCCTATCTCCTGATCTACTCTGCCTGTGTTTCTCTCTGTTAATATTTCAAGACCATCTATACTAGAGATTACAGACAATCTTCTCTGCCTCAATAATGCTATTCTGTTTTTCTGCCATTGATAGTCTATTTTTCTGTTCCATTCCACTACCTGCCCCATTCACTGAGGCCTCTCTGCCACTGTTCCTGAAATGCTCCTATTCTTGTTCTCTCTCTCTAAAATGTGCTTCAGTATTTTTTGTAGGGTTGGATTGGTGGTCACAAATTCTCCAAGTTCCTCTTTGTCATGGAAGCATATTGTTTCTCCATTAATTTCTAGAGAGAGTTTTGCAGGATACATCAATCTGGGTTGTTTTCCTTCAGGGCTTGAATTACTTCACTCCAAGCTCTTCTTGACCTGATGGTCTGTGTCAAGAAGTCTGCTGTAATTTTGATGGGTTTTCCTTTATAGGTGATCTGTTTCTTTTCTCTGATGGCTTTTAATATTCTGTTCTTATATTGAATTTCTGGGATCTTGATTATTATGTGTCTGGGTGTAGCTCTGTTTTGGTTGTAGGTGGCTGGAGTTCCGTATGCTTCATACATCTGTATATCATTTCTTTTTTCTATGCTTGGGAAATTTTCCTTAATAATTTCTGTGAATAGCCTTTGTAATTCCTTTGTTTTGACTCCTGCTTCTTCATTCATATGCTTTATTCTTAAGTTATAGATTCTCTTGTCGTCTTCCAGTCTTTGTATCTTTACTGCCTGCTCCCTTGTTATTTTTAAGAGATCTTCCCTTTCATGATCACACATTGCAAGCCTGTGTTCAATTTTTGATAGTCTATCTTTGGTTTCTTTCAAGCAGTTTTGCCAGTTTTCTATGGAGTCTTTAGTTTCCTGATAATCTCTTTGAATCTGCTTCATGAATTCCAGGTTTTTTTGTATTCTTCATTAAATTTTTCTCTCCTTTTGTGTTCCTCCGTTCTTCTGTCTGTGTCTTCTTGAGAGGTGCCCAACCTTTCTTTTATTAATCTACTTATCTCTTGTTTAATTTGGATTAATATTTCAGTTTTGGTCCTGCTTATGAGGTCCAGAAGGCATCGCTTTATGTCTGCTAACGCTGTGTTTGATGTTGCATGTTTGCTGCCCTCAATCTCTTTTGTATTTACCTCTCCTGGATCAATGTTCTCAGGTTGGGGGCTGGGAGTGTTTTCTTATTTCTCCCTTTCATCATGTTTTTGGTTCCTTCCATACAAGTGTACAGTGTAATTCCAAGCCCCTTTTCTTTTTGGTTAAGGCTCCTCTAGAGCACACAGGCTAGCAACTTTTGCCCTCTTCAGTCAGCTATCAGAGATTAAAGTTCAAGCATGGGCAGTGTGTGCTGGCTCCTCCCCTCCAGGCCAGTCAACCTTTGCAGGCCTTCACTGCGTCAGTGTGCGGCTCTGCTCAGGGAATTAATTTGTAGCAACTCACTGGGTCCCAGCCAGGGGCACGGCTCAGTCCAAGCACATTCCACCAATCCGCTCAGCAAGGGAAGCAACCAACTGAAGTCACTTCCTTATGGAGTTAGGGCTCTTCTGCCCAAATCCAACTTGTCATCTGGTCAGTTGCCCCTTTCCCGTGGGAGGGTCTTATTCCCATCACTCACTGCATGTTGATGCTGGGCTGCTGGGCTCCCAGACCTCTTATTTCAGCGTGGCTGCAGTGCGAATTCATGGTGTCTCCGGGTGGGTCGCGTGCAGGGCCGGGTCCAGGCGAGCCACCTGCAGGGCTGTTCAGCTCCATGCTCTGGCGGCTCAAGCCAGTCGCTTAATGGTAGCTCCAGGACCTCATATTCGAGCGGTTTTTTGCACTTTAGTTTCTTTGTGGGTTGTGAGAGTCCATCTCTCTCTGTTTGGGTCTCCCCAGGGTGTTCTATTCTGGCATTTGAGCTGTCTCTCTCAGAGAGGGTCCCTCTCCTACTACCTACCGGTCCGCCATCTTTGGACTTCCTCCTCTGTATTTATTTCTGTCTCTGCTTCTCTTCCTTTTAATTTCTCTTCCTAGGACTCAGGGTTAAACCTAGACCCCTTGCATTGAGCTATATTGCTAACTCCATCTTTAATTTTTATTTTTAAATTTTCAAACAAAGTATTGATAAGTCATTAAGTTGCCTAGGCTTTGCTCAAACTTGCAATCCTATTGTCTTAGCCTCCTAGAGTGCTTGGAATACAGCCATGCCCAGCTGCATGGTGCTCTTTCAGTTCTCATCTAAAAAGCAAAGAGGCAAAGTGGCCTAGTGGACAGAGTGTCCATTATTTGTCCCCTTGCCCTATACACTCTTTCTCCCCATTGGGGCTGTAAGAGAAAGAAGTAGAGAAGAGTCCAGAGAGGGGTCAGAGATAGGGGTAGACTTGGCTAGGGTCACAGAGCAAAGCTGCAGGACAGCTCTGAGGACCTGTGTCCTAGACCCATGATGCATGCATGCACGCACACACACACACACACACACACACACATGCACACACATATACACACACACATGCACACACTCACATGGGTACACACACACATGCACATACTACTACACATATGCAATCTTTATACACAGACCAGATTCCTTTCTTGGAATGTAGGTCAAGAACCCCAAATCCAAGGCTTCACTGAGGGCACATTTCATGGGCTCATAGACAGCAGCGTATGGAAGGATTTTCCAGTACCACTTCTAGAACCCTCTCCTCAGAAACTGAAGCAGAACAGGCCGAGGACTTCTGCCAAAGTCTCAAAGCAGCAGGAAGAGCTTCTCAAACAGAAGAAAAGGTGCTGTGCACACCTGGGGTTCTTTAGCATTCTCCGGGATGGAAGAACAGTGTCTTTGAGCTCAGAGGCATCAGATGGACCTGAAAGCAACCTTCATTCTCCACTTCTTTTACTTCAGCTACAAAGTAAGAACTTGGAGGTCTATTTTGTGTGGTTATCACAGGAAATAACCAAAAATTTACACACATGCTGAGTACCTAAGTCAGCGCTTACCACGCAGGAAGACTTTAGTAAGTGCCAACAGGTATTGTTTTGATATTAACATTATTATTATTTTGTACCTTAAGAGCATGGTAGTGCTAGGCATTTGGCACTTGATTCAATTTTTAAAATATTTACCAAGTGCCCACCGTGTGTGTGTGTGTGTGTGTGTGTGTGTGTGTGTTTGTGCATGTGTGCATCATGGGTCTGTGTGGGAGGATTAACCACAGAGACGAAGTCCTAGAGGGTGGCTCACGAGACACACCCAATGCTCTTTTACTCTCTAGCTTATTAAACGATAAATCCTGATCCCAAATCCTGTATATTGGGGTCATAAGAAGATCAGAAACCGTCTCAAACTTGAGAGAAAATGTGTTTTTCTTGCTCTTCAGCCAAAATAGCTGACTACTCCCAACTCATCTATATTAAAACCTTAAACTTCCTCTCTTAGCCATAAAAAAAGTCCTCCAGTCCCCAGGGATCTCAGTTATGTGCATCAAGAGACTCATCTCTAAATCTATTCATTGAAATTTCTTTACTCTAATGGTCATATTAATGGATGCCTTTTTTTTTTTAGCATCACATAAAAATATGGAATGTGGCACCCAGAGCTGCCCCCAAATATCTCTCTGGTTTCTCCATTTCCTACTGCCTCATGTTTTATGCCAAAATTTATGAGTCTGTAATTTCCTGGAAGTTTATATAGCGTGAAAGAAGGAGACACAATAAAATATGCAGTTTAATTGTAAGACCCACGTACTAATCTCACTAATGTGCTAGATTAGGACTGTAATGCGAGACGCCACAAGGTGGTTAAACTGATTTAGAGCAAATTGTTCCCCTAAGTCTCTTTGTCTGCGCCCGTATTTTATGCTACCCAGGCCTAATAATTTACATTATTTTGGTTATTGATTTATAGTCTAAGAATAATAATGTCACGTCGGGCTGTATGTTACTTAGAATAATGTCCTCTCGTGCTGGGCTGGATGAGCACTTCTAAGACAAACCCTTCTCATGGCTGTGTCCCTGCCAGAGGACCTGACCACTTCCAGGCCACAGCATCTCATGTTTGAGACACCCTATCTCATTTCTGAGACAAAGTGCAGTTCCTTAGGCCAGCTTCCCCCACGGCGTCCAGAAAGAACTTGGGTGTGAAGTAGCTGTTCTGTTACCCAGCAGCCTGCTCGCCTGCGAGAGCCAGGCTCTGAGGCCCTGTGGGCTGGCTTCCAGCTTTGGCTGCACCACCCCCAGGCCCTCCCTGTCCTGCGCCAATGTTCATTCATGCAAAATGAAGCTGTTCAAACCCGGCTCGAAGAGCCTGGGAGAGAACCCAGTGAGCCCATATACTGAGTTCAGGGCTCCAAGCGGGCACCCAATCATGGCTACCTCCAGATGGGATGGAGGGTTTCTGAACTGCCTAGCCACACTGTTGTTCTTCAATTTCAGTGTGTTTAAAGCCGTGTGTAAGAGAAAAAACAGCCCCAATCCATTTAAATGTAATTGTTTACCCTCTATGTACCAAATTCTACCTCAGATATATATGGATACGATGAAGAAAAATCCTAGGGAGAGAAAGAGAAACTAAAGATGAGATAAATGTGCCTAAGTCGGGAAAATGAGAGGCCAGGGGACAGAACATCGTCTGTTGTGGAAATTTTGCTGCAGAAGAAATTGCAAGGCCTGGCCCCGGCTCTGTCTCTTGCTTGGGTGGCCTGGAGTAGCACCTTTAGCCTCTTGGTGTCTACTTGCCAGAGTTTAAGGCTCAGCAGAACTTGGCACAGAGCCACTTAAATGGAAGCTTTCTCCAGAAGGGCATTTCTCAGAGGTTGCTTTGTTTCTGTGGCTTCTGTCTTTCTGGCTTCTGCTCTTGGGTCTCCTGGACTCCCCTTGGGATGAAGCTGATCGGATGGACAGGGAAACGGGATCACTAAGGACAGCTGAGAAGGGACATGGAAGGATTGGAAATTCACTGTGAGTTCACTGATCCTGTAGGGGTCAACTTGGGCCTGGGAATTCAGGTGGTGAAAAGGAGGCTGGGAGTGGGACGAGTCTTCCCATTTCATCTTGTCAGAGCACCCTGTGCTCTTCCTTTGTCACATGGTAGACTTCCATGTGAGATTTTATCAGAAGCAAGAGTTACGTGGATAAAGACTTGAGTGGCCTCCCACCCATCTTTCAGATGCACAGACTGAGGCCCAGGTAGAGGAAGCCCGTTGTTCTTATTAATGAGGCAGGTCAGGAGTTGGCTCATAGTCTTAGGAAAGTGTTGTCACATCTCTGAGCAGGTTTTCTTGTCTAAATCTTGCTGAAATACTATAAATTTGGAGCTATGACGTTGAGTGAAAGATGGTATAGTATGTGCTTTTTAGAAAAGCCTGCGTTATCTATAAAATCTCCTCACCATCCAACAGAAGTGAGTGCTTATGTCCTCAAAGGTCAACTGTAAAAATTGTTTTATTCCTAATCATTCCAACTTGACACAATCTGGGGGTCTGTATGTGGTAGAATGGATAAGCACTGTGGCATATGCATATAAAGAAATACTATGCAGCAAGGAAAAATTAACACATGGGTGCGATACACAAGGATATAGAGTGTCACAGGTGCAACACTGAGGCAAGAAACCTGACATGGAAGCACATAATCCCTGCTGTGTGCAACTCGTAAGCAAGTGAACTGCTCTTTGGAGATGGTGCTCGGGAAATAGTGATCTCCTTTGGGGAGAGATCACTGGAAAGGGGTGTAAATATATTCTGGAGAAATAATTTCTATCATGATTTGGGTGGTGGTTGGTTGTGCAGATGGATACAGTGGAAGATTCATTGAACTTGAGAATATCGCATGTCAAAAACCCATTGTCTGTCATGTTCAGGTTATTAACATCTGAATAAAGAATTGTAGATGTTAACAAAAATTATATAATAGATCAGGGGTCGCATGGGGAGGGAGACAGACAGAGACAGAGACAGAGAAAGAGAGAGAGACGGGAGAGAGCGAGAGGAATCTATTGATAACCAAGGTCCTAGGGAAGAAGAACGGAGGCACCCTAAGCCTCTGAGCTTGGTCCTAACTTAGGGGAGCACGAGGATCACGGGTGTGAGTCTGCATTCCTGGGTCCCACCCCGTGGGGTTTGCGATTCTCTGGGTCAGCTTGGGACCTGAGAATCTTGCTTTTCCGAAAGCCGCCAGTTGGAGCTGATGTGGCTCCCCAGAGCACACTTGGAGTAGTGCTGGTGTGGGGCCCCTCAGAAGCAAATGGAGCCAACCCTGTGGTGTCCATAGGCCGGTGGAGTCTGCCCGCCAAGGTCACGCCCTGGGGGCACCCGTTCATGGGGCCTTTCCCTCCACACCATTAGGCCTTTTCTCCAGAGAGAGCTCATGTTTCCTTACGCTGTTCATTTGTTAGCTGGAACACTGCTTCATGTCTCTCACCTAAACTTCCTCATCCTTAAAGCAAGAGAGATAATCTAATATCAGATGTTTTCTCTGAGATCCTAAGGCGAAAACCTAGATCCCTTGCCAAGGTCTAGGATTGTGTTAGTGAACCTATGGCACTTGTGCCACTGTGGGTTCTGCATCATTGAAAGCTCTAAAAGGTTCACCATCACTGGTCTAGGGGACTCCACTGGGCCAGCCTGAAATACTTCTTTTGCTTTATCTCCCCACAATACATGCATCTTTGTTTACTCCCCTCTAGTCATATTTGCTTTTTTCTACCTCAGGACCTTTGCACATTCTGTTCCTCTCCCTTGATTGTTTTTTCCCAGGTTCTACATAATTCTTTCTTATCTGAAGGCATCATGTCTTCATAGATAGCTTTTCCATCTAAACCAAGCCTCTGGTTATCTTCACAGATAGCTTTTCCATCTAAACTAGGCCTCTGGTTATCTTCCTTTAGAGTAATCTCTCATGTTCCCTGATGGTTCTTACCACAGCTTGTAATCATATATTTATTGAATTGCTTGTTGTTCATCTCTCCATTGTAAACACCATGGGCCCAAGCATCAGATCTTTTTTTTTTCCTATTCAATGACCAGGACCTTGGACAGTGCCCGGGAGCGCAGTCCATTAATTATTTAAAAAGCAAATGAGTGAGATTCTGTTTGACATTCGTCTCTGGAAATCACAAAGCACTGTGCAGACATGGGATTTCTTAACATTGTACTTTTCCCCCTCTGAGTTTGAGTCCTTGGGGTAGGGATTGTGACCTTTATCTTTCTTCTAGACATTCACTTTTCCTCACTCCCAACGTAATTGTGTCAATTTCTGTGTCTAGCCCGATACTTACCATCTCTCTGCCAGACTATTGCTTAACTGGGCATATGATACAGGGCACTGGAAGGTTCCCAGGGATGGACACTTGGTTCAGCCGATACAGTCAGAGAGATGAAATTTACCGTAAGAACACGAATGCTTCCTAGAATTTGAAGGCGAGAATGTGGCCGGAGCCCAGGAATAGGGCTCACCATCATCTCAGATCCTTTCTTCTCGGTTCATGTTTAATACTTCTCCCTCCCCCCTCCTGTTCCTGCCACATCTTCTGTTTTTGCATTTTGCCTCTGTACATGTCTTACCCTGTGCTTCACATCTAAGCGGGCTCAGCACTGCAGCGAGATGTCTGGGTCTCTTTAGGTGTCCTGTGCTACAATGGGACCTGCTCAGATGATTCCTAGATTGAGGTGATGGTAGCCAAGATACAGGAAAATGTAAGAAATGGACAGGACGTGGGAGGAACGGGGGGATTTCTAGAAGAAGGAGAGTAGGTAGAATGGAAAAATAAGAGAACTGTATCGCCTCATCCTTCAGAAGCTGGTCTTTCCCCTCCAAACTGGGTCATTTAGAGTCACTTCTTCTCTAAAACACTGCTGGAGTGAAGGTAATGTCAGGGCATATATCTTGCTTTACTTATTGCCACATTCCCTGTGTACAGCATAATGTCTGGTAGCTATCATATGTCTGTTGAATGAATAAACAAAAAGAACTCGTGTCCATATAACTTGTGAGTGAAGAATTTGCAGCCTCCATGGCTGGTCTTCCCAATGGCCAGCTCCATCTCTGCTTCCTCCACAAGTGCCCTGGCTCCAGCATCACTGGCCTCCTGGCTGAGCTCACCATGACCTGGTGATAAAGGTTTCTGGTTCTGTGGAACAGAACTCTTCTTACCCTTTGAGGCCCATCACACTGCCCACTTCTCTGTGACACTTTGCTTCTCAGTGCTTGATTCAGCGTCTGTAACATGTGGCATCTTCCTCCATTTTACGTTGCTGGTATTCAGTATCATAGGCGACGTGCAGTAAGAAAATGTTTTAACTTTTCACTGGGTTTTGTCTGAGAGTCAGCTTGGTATATGCCTGCCCCATTTTAGATCAGAGGCTGCGTGTATTTCTAAATCGTGACTTTGTAGTGCCCCACTGTTCCCTTCGGTGTCAAACATTTGACACATTCTTTCCTTTTGTCTCATGATTTGTCTGTCTTGTGATAAACATCAGAGAGTGGTGTCCATTTGCCCTTGTGTTTCCCTGACTCAGAGGAAGGCTGAGACCTGGCTGTTCCGGGAAGGAAACAATGGGCCTTTCTCAGACTCTGCTGGCCAAAGTAGCGTGTAGTTGCTGGATTCAAGAGAATGGTGGGGTTGGGTCAGGAGCTGTGAGTTGAGATGCTGTGCTCTGCATGACTTCTAGAACCTTCTGCAGAGCCTGGATATGCTGAATCAATATTTTTCTTGGTTTTGGTATCAGGCTGAAGTGTAGTGATAGATTCCTACAGATCTGGAGCAAGAAATGATTTAATAGAGGGCACTGGGTGCTTGGAGGTGGTTGGAAGGAATTGGGATGAGGAGCCTGTGGGGCTGGAATGGTTTATTGATTGAAAGGCCACTCAAACAGAGCCACAGTCAGAGGTCAGAGGGCTGCAGCTGCTGCCCCAACTTTCCCTGTCACACAGGAATCTGGTGTCTGGACCCTGGAACCCTGAGCTCAGCTGTAGCAACGTCCCGTGAGGCGATGGAGAAGGGAGATGGTCTTTGCTGCTCTCTGGTAGTCTGATTTTCTTGTAAATTCCTCTCTTCAGGGAGTCCGATTCCCACCACCAGCCTTAGCTGCAAGGGCACCTGGGAAATGTAGTTTTTGCTTTTCAGCCTTGTAGTATATAGGATGAGGGTCCATTCTAAGTGCTATGGGACCGGACCGCAGTTTCCACCATTTCCACTCAGCTGTCAGCTGGTGACACTCCATACGCTCAGGGCACTGACCTGCAAGCAAGTGTTCTGCTGCATGACTGGGGTCAATCACAGTTGCGGTCTTTTGGGGATTTTGGACACTGTTTCTGGTCTAGGAAGTTAAGTTTCAGATTGGAAAAGTCAGACAAGGATTGTTAACAGAGACAACAGCCTCCCCGTATAGTTCAATGATCCAAAATGGAAATGATGATTTAGTTCAGAGGCTGCTAGAGCTAGAAGAAAAAACTTCAGTGCACAGCAGCTGCGGGCTTCCCACCACTTCTTGGATGGAGAAACTGAGTCTCCTGAAAGGGATTAAGACTACCTGGGCACAGCGCAGATTAGCCCCATAAGCCTGTATTTCTGTTCACAGAGTACTTTGCTGTCACACACCTGCAGTGAGGCACCGTAATTTCACAGGGAAGGCGGCCCAAGGCAAGCAAGGGCCGGCCACATGCTGTACAGTGAACGTGACCATCTCACCCAGGGCAGCCGGAGGAAAAGCCTTCCTCCTCATCCTGAGTCCTCTGTTCCCCACGGTAGCAATGTGGCCATGGAGACACAGCCTGGCCTTTCTCTGCCTCAGCTTTCTCTTGTGTGAAATGGATTTAATAACAGTACCCACTTCAAGGGGCTTTGGTATAGAAGGCATGGGGGGATGTCAAATGCACAGTACAGAACCCAGGACATCATAAGCATCTCACAGACATTGGCTATTGCAGTTTCTCTGGGGTTTCTTCAAGAAGTTTCCAAGGGCTTACTCAAGGTACTATTATGCTGCCCCTAGAGAGGCTGGTTTCTAAAGCAATAAAACAAAACCAAACAGACTAAAACCTAACAGCAGTCTAGAGAGTGACGAGGTCAGCTCCCAGAGCACAGACGCCTCCAATAGCTGCAGTGGGCAGGGCCTGTATGAATCCTCCAGGAGGAGCCACCAAGTGAGCCTCTCCTAGCAATTCTGATTCTGCTGCAGTGATGCACCTGAGTATTTGGTGGTTCCATCTTTGGGCCTCAGACGCATTTCCTCCCTCAAGTTAAAGTGGAAAGACTCAGGGAAACACCCATTAGTGCAGGGCTCCTGCTTCCTCAGCAGCTCTGCTCAGGGCAGGTCTATGGCAGGTCCAGTTCTCACTGCAGGGCCCATGTGGAGCTGTGTGGGTAGCTGGCTGAGCTCCGGTCTCCAGAGAACAAGAATTGGTGGCCCCAAGGCAGGCCCAGGGACAGAAGAGCAAGGAGGCAGCCTACTAGATGCCAGGCGTCTTATCCCTATTAGTTCAGTAACCTCTCCTAAAGGTTCTGAGAGTTGAGACTTCATTCTAGTTTGGCCTCGGAAGAGACAGAAGTTTAGAGAAGTAACTCGCCTGCATCCCAGGCTGGTGCATGCTGGCCCTGGTATCGGAATTGAGGTTATTCCTCCCCCGTTGTGAGTGCTTTCTTTAGGCATCTTTCTGATTATAGTAAAGGAAAGTAGGGAACGGCATGGTAAAGTGGGCAGTCTTAGACATACATTCGTGACTGCATCAGGCTTGGGGAGGCATAGCAGCTGCAGAGGAACAGTTAATGTCCAGTGTCTACCTCTCAAAGCTTTGCCAATAGGCTTGGCCTAGTCACGAGCTCGCTTGCTCACAGAGCTCTGCCCTCTGCCTTAGCAACTGCTGGGGGAGGATTTGCAAGTTTCCACCGAATGCTCATCCTCTCCTTCTTTAAAACAGAGCCCACCCTTACTATGACAACAATATTCCTAACCCAGAGATTCTACCTCCCAGCCTCCTTTTTGGTTGTGTCCAAGTGACTACATTCTGCTGGATGAGATGTAGATGGAAGACCATGCATAGCCTCTAGGAAAAGTTCTTCCCGGGAGCCCATCACATATGCTCGCCCTTCCCACCCCCCTCCCTCCTGCTCCCTGGCATCACAGCCAGGATTCCTACAGCTGCATCAGACAGAGATGGATTTGCATGTAGAAGCTGTGGTGAGAATGCGGGAAATGACAGAAACAGCCAGGCCTTGGTGCCTGAGGAGGACCGAGTGTCTTTCTTATTGATGCTGTTGCCATTCTGGGGTTTTGGTGACAGGTAGCTGACCTAAGCTGGAGGAGCAGATCCAGTCTGCTTGGTGGAGAGGCCTGTTGGAGGGACCATAGGGGGCAGGCACGGTATGAAGCTGCTGGGAGGAGGCTCTGAAGCTCCCTTTTAGGAGACATGAAACAAGGACTCAAAGTCCAATAAGAACTGAGAGCAGCAAGTGAGTGCAGAGCTGCGGAGAGTTGTGAGCCTCTGCAGATGAAGCTTGCGGCTGCAGGGACCCGAGAAGTCCTCCTAGAGAGGTCTTAACAAGCAGAGCTTAAGGCAGGAGAACAAACACGGTGCACCTGTGTGCAGAGCACAGGAAAAGGTTCCAAAATGGTGAAAAGATTTCAGAACAGCGCGTCTGTCTCTGTGAGTAACAGAGATTTGGCTGGGCAGGGGCTTTGACTGTCAGGCAGGTCAGGAGCCGGAGGGTGACATCTGCACTCTTCTCCCTCTCAGCCCCTCCTGTTTGCCTGGCACTGAGGCAGCCCTGGGCACTTCTCAGCTCCAAGAGCTGGCTAGGGAGAAGATTTTATTTCAGTAGGGGTTCTTGTAAAGGTTGCAAGGCATCCAATCTCTCTTTTTGAAAAACACACTTAAAGTTTGATTAATTGTGGTAAGATAGACGTGACATAAAACAATATCTGAATCACTTAAGCAAACAGTTCTGTGACATTAAGTCCAATCATCCTGTGCGACTGTTACCCCCACCCATTCCCAGAAAGCTTTTCCTCTTTCCATACTGAAACTCTGCAGCTGTTAGAAAACTGCTCCCCATCCCCAACTTCACCAACTCTGATGGCCGCCATTCTCCTTTCTGTCCCTGTGGACTTGCTACTCTGGCTGCCTCAGATAACGGGAATGATGAGTCCTTTTTTTTTTTTTTTTTTGGTACTGGGATTCAAACTCATGACCTTGTACTTGCCAGGCCAGTGCTTATGCCACTGAGCTATATTCCTGGCCAAATATTGTCTTCTCAAGATTGGTTATTTCACCTGATGTAAGCTAAAGCTGGAACCCTCAAATTTCCTCCGTGGTGTAACGTGCCAGGATTCCTTTCCTTTTCAGGGTTAAATAATGTCTCGCTGCATGTGAAAGCCACATTTTGTTTATTCACTCATCCACTGATGGGACATTTCTGGCTATTTGTGCTTTGCTATTACTTTTCTTCCTTCTTTGACTGTTTTTATGGTATTGAGGACTCAATCTAGGGCTTCCCATGAGCTGCACTCTTGGTCTTTTCTAAAGTTTTTAAACCGTTTTAATGGTGAGATGGAGTCTCTTTAAGCTGCTGAGTTGTCCGGGTTGAGCTAGACTTTGTGGTCCTCCTGCTTCTGCCTCCTCAAGTGCTGGGATTGCAAGCGATTGCCATCACACCTGGCTTAGTGCAGCTGTAGATACAGGTGTGCTGCTGTCTGGGTCTGTATTTCAATCCTTTTGGGTGCACACCCAGAGGTAGAACCGCTGAATCATATGCTAATTCTATGTTTAATTTTTAAAGAAGCTGCCATCCTGTTTTCCAATATGCCATTTAGGTCCCCACCGAGAGCACGCCAAGGCTCCAGTTTCTCCAGTCCTTGCCCACACTTGTTGTGTTCTAGGATTGTGTTTTGTTTTACCTTTTGATAGTGGTCATCCTAGTGGATATGAAGTGTTCATTTCTTTTGGAAAACTTGATGCAATCCATGTTTAAAAACAAGTCCCGCCACTGGGGAAGCTGGGACCCCGACAAGGGCTGTGAGATCACCAGGCTCGTCCCCTCACAGCAGCCCAGCCGCCGCTCAGAAGGGCAGCCAAGTGAATCACCCTGCTCCACCGCCCAAGAGCAAACACTCCCTGAGTCTACAGAAAACATTTCTGCACCAACCAGACTATTGAAACCAGTGTGCGGAGATGCTTCTGCTACGTTCTGAAGGTCTCCTTCCATTTTTGGCCTCTGGAAGAGGAGTTTTATTTTGACTTTATGGTGGCTCACGACATCGTTCAAAAATAAGTTTTCATGTGCATTTCCTTGTTGAATGTCTCACATTGTTTTTTATATTCATGCATTCATTTATGATGCCTAAATGTTTTCTTTGAAATGTGTATTGATTTGTAAATTAGATTGTTCTTCTATAAAAAAATTACTATTTGTGCCAAAAAAAATAAAAAATGCTGTTGTTCTCATGTGGGTGGAGGGAGAGGACGTGGAGGGACACCATGGTGGGGGGAGCCAGCTGGGGTGGCAGGGAGGACCCAGAGCGAGGAAGAGCATAGAGACACGTTTCCAACACAGGATATGGTGACATCGGGCTGAAGGATAAGGGGGAGCCAAGAACGATTTCCGTATTTCTAGCTTCATGGATGGAGAGGCAGCAAACGGAACAGAGGAGATGGCGCCAACTTCTGCGTGGGCCTTGGAGGACTTGCAGGGCACCCAAGCTTGCAGGTGTATTCAGGAAGGAAGAAGCGTGGGGCTGGGGGTGAGCGGGGAAGGGGCACTTGGGGGAGGGGTTGTGATTGGTCTTAGGTGTGGGGCTGTATATGTGAGCTTGGCTCTTGGCAGAGGCTGCAGCAGTTATGAAGCCAAGATCACAGCGAGGAAGGTGTCTGCACTGGGCCAGGCCATGGGGGTGGGATGTGATCATGGAATCCTCATCATGAAGCGGGCTCAATCCGTGGAGGCATTGGGGAAGTTGAGTCACTACTCATGGTGATCTTTTTGCCTCAGCCTCCCGAGTGCTGGGAATTCAGGCGTGCCCCACTACACCTGTCTCTAGGGCTTGAGCTATTAATTTAGTGTCTTTTTGAGACAGGGTCTTTCTAGGCAGTTTAGGCTGGTCCTGGTCTCACTTTGTAGCACAGGCTGGTCTCAGGCTTGCAAGGATCCTCCTGCCTCAGCCTCCTGAGTGCTGGGATTACACGAGTGTGCCACTATGCCCGGCCAGTCTGAGTGTTTTAATCTGGTAACTTTTAGTGAGTTTTCTGATGTCCCTGGGGTTGTTTTAGGTAAGTGGTTAGGTAATAAATGAGTAGCATTTGTCATAAAGGGAAGCCTCATTACCACTGGTCTCTCATTCCCTGGGCTGGCGCATACTAGGTGAAGTGTACATCTTTGCTGAGTGGCCCTGTGAAGAATGGACCCTAAGGAGCCACTGTTGTCCCTTCCGTGACCACACAGTCCTCGTTCTGGCAGCCAGTGGCATCTCCCTGCTTCCCTCGAGCCCTGCTACCAAGGCTCCAAGTGTGTACGGCCTGGGCCGCACTCCCACGTCCTTCGGCCTTGCTCCCTGCATGCACGTATATATTTTAGAAATGTTTCTCTTAATCATATCTTGAATTAATGCAGGCCTCGTTCACTCCCAGCTCTCATTACCCTCTTAATTAACTCGGCACAGATGGAAAAAGTCGGAATTGCTCTAGCCGAGTTGTTCTGCTGGTTTTAAAATGAGATGGCAGATGGGAGGACGAGGTGGAACGGGCCGGCTCTGAGGGAGGAGATGAGTTTTCAAGCTGTCACCGGAGCGTCAACAAACGCTCCATCTGTCTGTGCTGAGGCCGGCCGGGCCCCGTGCATGCGAGGGGCTGGCGGGCAGAGGGCCGGCTTGGGCCAAGGCTCAGCCTTCCCGGTCACCTGGGGAATCCTGGGAATGTGCTCCAAGCCCCAAGAAAGGCTCTGGGGTCCTGGTGGGGGCGGAGGCCTCTGGCCCAGCTCTCTGTGGGGAGCCCAGGTCCCACACTGCGGTCCGGAGCCAATTACGCTGACTTTCCTGTCTGAAACAGTCCTGAGGATGCCTCAAGTCAACTCAGCTCCGCTGCCACCTTCTAAAACGCATGTCAGTTTGCCACCTGCGGCCTCATCAAAGGCTCCCTGGGATCCTCCAGGCAGGGTTTGGCCTGCCCTCCTCTCTCCCCACCCTGCTTCAGCCCTGCTGGCTGCTCTGTCCCTTGTCCCCTGGCCTTCACTTTGCTGACTCTGTGCTGGATCCTCAGGCCTCTCCATCCTTCCAGATCACTTAGATGCCCCGAGGTCTCCTCTGCTCCTCCCATCTGAATGCTCCCAGAAGATTCTTTGCTTGTGAGTGAATGAATGAGTGAGCTTTGTGGACGGCTGGTGAAAAGGTGTGTGGTTTCTTTGGGGCTGGGTCTCGACCTGTGGAGATCATAGACTTGTTGGGGGGTCGAGGATCCTCTCCAGTCCATCGTGGAGAGGTGGAGGGAGAGCTGGGGCTTACATACTCCCAGGGACAGGGAACTCACTATCCCTAAATTAGATCTTATTGTTTCATGGTCCTCTGTCCTGGGCAGCGGTGTGACTCGCCGTAATGTGGTGGGGATTAAACCCACCTGCTCCACGACACAGCAGTCTCCGTGGTGTGACAGCAGGGCCTTCCCTGAGCCTTCTGCCTAACGTGACTCCTGTCTCACGCCAGGGCCTTGGGGTAACTGAGGGTTCTGCGTTCTGTCCTAGCGGTTTGGGAGCACTGGGCAGAATCTCGTATGCTGGCTCCAAAGGACTGAGACTGTGCTGACTCTCCCAGCTGTGTGATGCAGACAGGTGCCTGCACCTCTCTGACACACCTGTGCGGTGGGGGTTGAAAGGCCCCTTCCAGCTGTGATCCTTTATAGCAGGTGGGCTGTCGCTGAATCCCCTGCTTCAGTTTTAGGGACTCGTTCAGTCTCATCTGACCCCTGACTCCTGTCCCTGCCCCATTCTCCTATTACACTGACTCGCTGACCCCCTTCCCAGCATTTCTGAAATTTCTGTTCTGACCAAGGCACTGCCCGCTTCTGCCCTTGCGGCTCCCCTCAGCTGCTGAGGAACATGCAGACTCCCTTGAGTGCTCCAGCCTATAAGTTACAACTCATTAGTTCACTCTCTGCCTCTTCCTTGAACTTTTCCAGTTTTACTTTCTCTCCACATAAGCTTTTACCTCCACCTACAAATGCCCCTCCACTGGCTGCTGTGAGCTATAAACTCCTATTGATCCTACAAAACCCTATTCAGGTATCACATTTTCTCTAAAGCTTTACCAGACCGTTTTTCACTCTGAGACAAAGTTTATCTTTCCTCTGGTGCTCCATGAGGAGTTCAAATTGTCATGTTCGGTGGCTGTCTTCCCTTCCTGTGGGTGGTGAGTCTGGTTCCCCTCTGCATCCCTAGCACCAACAACAGGGCCAGCCAGGCTAAGGAGATTGAGGTTCCCACCTTCCTGACTTGTGTCACTGCACTTATGACCCTGGTCTCTTTGCTCACCTTTTTCAAGTGAAAATGACAGGAGCTCTTAATCAGAACTTCTTAATCACACCACATTATCCTTCCGAGATGCTTTTACCTCCAGGAACCCATTGATTCCCACTCTAAATTACTGTAATTACCACAAATGATAAAATAGCAGCTTTCCCAGCTTTCTTTACCCTTGCCAATTTGCATATGCTAATGCACCAGCATCTCCCTTCAGACCACCGCGGGCTCTTCCCAGGTGTTTCCAGTTCTGTAGGTGTTGCTCGGCCTACTCCAGCTAGGACCAGATCCAGGCCGGGAAGAAAGAAGTCTCCAGAAGCTCCCAGTCCATGCAAGGAATGAGAGAAACACATTTCCTGTGCTTCAAGTGCAGTCTAAACAATGACCGAGGTCTTGCAGCCGCCTTAGGAAAAGGCAGAGCGGTGAGAGCCGAGGAGTGAGGCTGAAATGACAGACGGAGAGGTTGCTGGGTTCAGGATGTGACCTCCAGCAGCCTCGACCTGGCCTACCTCATTCTCCCAACCTCTTGTTCCTCTCCTGGAAACTGAAGAGCTTCTATATACTTAGCAGTTTGTAACCAGGAAGAAATGTGAGTTTCCATTTTACCACCTTTGCTACAGTTCTTAGGGATTTTTCTTTTGTTGTTGTACTAGGGATTGGACCTGGGGTTTGCACACTGAACTACATCACCAGTCTTTTTCAATTTTTAATTTTGAAACAGAGTCTAGCTAAATAGCTAGGTTTCCCAGCTGGGCTCGAGTTTGCAACTTTCCTGCCTCAGTCTCCCAGAGTACTAGGATTATAGGTGTGAGCCACTGTGCACAGATCTGAACCATTTTAAACTGTGCTTTGGTGGTATTGAGTATACACACATTGCTGTGTAACCATCAATGTCGTCCATCTCCACCTGACTTAATCTTCCTCCTTTAAACTTGGTACCCACTAATCAGTGGCTTCCCCTGCCCTCCCCCAGGCACCACCATTTACACAAGTGTTTCTATGAGCTCTAGGTACCCCACAAAGTGGAATCATGCAGTGTTTGACTTTTGTGCAACTGGTATATTTCACTTAACGTGTAATGTCCTCCAGCTTTGCTCATACTGTAACCTGCACTATAATTTGCTTCCTTTCTAAATGATTTTGATAATATTCCACTGTATGAACCCCACTTTGCTCATCCATTTATCCACCAGTGGATACTCGATTTGCTAGAAATATGAACTTGCCTGTTAAAACGTCTTCTAAAACCTACAGAACACAGTGATTTTAGGACACAGGAGTGGCTGACCGAGGGCTTTGGTACTGCCCTTAAGTTTGAGTCCTGGCTGGTTATCCCCAAAGTCTGTCTCAGCAAATATCTCACAAGGCTGTTACGAGGCCAGTGGTCAAAGGGATGTCAAAGATTCCACACAGGGACCTGCTCACCTGGAGTGTTCACTCATTTAGTTATTCATTCAACACATCTTTGCAGAGCACTCACTACGCTCCAGACAGGCAGCCAAGTGTTGGAAGACACAGTGGTGTGCAGCTTGCAGCATGGACTGACTGCAAGAAGGCAGACGGGTCACCGTCACTCACCTAAGAGAAGGGACATCATGACTGATGGCGGTAAGTTGCCCCAGGAGAAACAGCAGTTTAGGAAGGCTGGTGGGAGTTTGCAGGGCTGGTGTGTGACAGAGTGAGCAGGGAGGTGACCTGAGGACTCCGGAGTCACAAGGGTGAGGGAGGGAGGGAACGGAAAACGCAAAGCCCCGAAGCGTGTTCCACTGACGGGACCGTGTGGGTGTGACTGGGCATGACTGGGGGAATCCAGGCAGAGGGACGCTGCAGGTCCTGGCCCAACGGTGGCTGGGGCAGCACTGCAGGGTCATCTCGGCTGGAGGATGAGACAAATGGTGCTGACAGATTCTGAGTGGGGATGGGAGGGGATCAATCACTTACAGTTGATTGACTGTGGTACTGAGGATTACAGCCAGGACCTTTGCTCTGAGTTATATCCCCAGCATTCCACTTTTATTTTTATTTTAAATTTTGAGACAGAATCTCCCTATGTCACTAAATTGCCTAGGCTGGACTTGAAATTGCAATCCTCCTGCCTCAGCCTCCTAGAGGGTTGGGGTTATAGGCATGGGCCATCGTGCCTGGCTATGACTCATATTTTAAAAGCCTGACTCTGGCCTGCTGGGTTGAGATCAGTGATGACTGGGGACAAACATAAAGATAGAAAGACCTATCACTGTAAAGAGCTAGGCCAGGGGTTGGCAAACTTCATCTGTAAAGCACTAGGATAGTAAATATTTCCAGCTTTAATGGCCATATGGTCTCTGCTGAATTACTCAGTTTTGCTTTTACAGAATGTACATGAGTAGCCACAGATAATGCGTCCACAAACGCAGGTGGATGTGATCCCACAGAGCTCGAGTTACAAACGTCGGTGGCAGGCTGAGTGCGGTCTCTGAATTGCAGCTTTTGGTTCCTGCACTACACAGATGCTGACGGATTGGACGAAGGTGTGGCGATGGGTTATGAGAAGGCACTGGACGTGAGCTGGTTTGTGCTGTCCGTTGAGATGTGAGAGAGACAGAAGTCAAGAATGATTGGAAGTTTTATGACCACAGCAAACGGAAGGTTAGAGATGCCAATTACTGAGATGGGAGAGTCTCCAGATGGGAGAGGTTTCTTTCCCCTCCAGGGCGGGGAGAATCAGGAATTTGTTCGGTGGGGTCATCAGGTCTGAGGGGCCTGCTCAACATGCAAGGAGTCAGGAGAGGCTGGATTTTGGAGTCGTCAACACCCAGAGGAACTTGAAGTTGTGAGCTGGACAAAACCACAGAGAGAAGGAGAGCGGAGCGAAACAGAAGATATCCGAGAGTCAAAGCCAAGAAGGCTTCCTCCGGGACACTCAGAGAACTGAGGGACAGCCTGCACTGGACATGGGGAATGACCACTGAGAAGAAGGGAACCCAGGGAGGATGGCATCTGGGAAGCAAAGAGAAAGACGGATCCAAAGGGAAGGAATGCTGCTGTGGGGGATTGAAGAGTGTCCCTCCAATTTCCTGTCTAGCTGGAACCTCAGAACAGAATCTTACTTAGAAGCAGACTTTTTCCAGATATCATAAGTTAAGGAGAGGCCAGGCCCGAGTAGGACAGGCCTTACATCTAATGATCGTCTTCCTTGTAAGATGAAAGACAGAGACACACAAAGGGATGAAAGTCTGGGAGGGTGGAGACAGGCAGAGATGGGGTCATTGCAGGTCTGAGCCAAGCGACGCCAAGAGAAGCCAGAAGCGACCAGGGGCTCAAGATGTAGGGACAGATTCTTCACTGGAGGCTTCAGGGGGAGTATGGCCCTCCTGACACCCTGATTTTGTGTTCTCGGCCTCTGGAGCTGTTATAAATAACTTTCTTTTGTCTGAGGCCACCTGGCGTGTGCTATTTTGTTATTGCAGTCTTAAGAAGCTACATATACTGCTGATGGGTTAAGACCAGACTGACAAAAGACCTTGGCTTTGGCAGCGTTGGGCAGGGGAGCATCTTAGGTGACTTTGACAGGAGCTGTTTTCAGTGAAATCAGTGTGTGCATGTGAAAGGCTGTCGGTGAGCTCAGGAGGGATGGGAGGACACGCTTGGAGACCAGTGTGCGGAATCTTTTCATTTTGAAAGGGGAGGCAACCTGGAAGTTGGCTAGAAAAGAATGAGAGGAATAAACAGAGCTAAGTTGGTAAGAACAATTTTGCAGACAGGCGAGAGATGGTGACGATGCCGAGAAGGGAGGAGGAGCAGCGTGCTGGGGCTGCCTTTGTGGACCCAGAAGAGGCTGGGGCATGAGGAAGTGGTCCATAGGAGTAGTGGGGAGACGTGAGTGTACATGGGCCTGGTAGACAGAGGCAGATCAGAGGCTTCAGGGGTTATCTTCTCCTCAGCTCTCTTGTCTTCATGAAATAGGAATCAAGTCCGCTAGCTGAGGCTGAGGAGGCAAATCTTTGAGTGGAGAGAGTGACGTGGCCATTCGGAGGAAGAGAGGAGTGATTCTCACAGGAGGGGTGTAGGTGACATCTGGGCAACCCCAGTGTCCCATGTGAGCAAAGGGACTATGAAGTAGGGTGGGCAGAGTCAGCAGGGCTGTGTGTTCCCCTCTTATCACATTCAGCTGTCCGTGCAGTACGAGGGAAGGTGGAGAGCAGGGTTAAACCATCTAGTTCAACAAAGCAAGAGAGTTATGGAGAGTTGAGGTTTGTCTGTCTCAACTATTTATTGCTGGGTAACAAACATCCCCCATTCTTAGTGAACAGCAGCAATCACTCATTTTGCTTGTAAATCTGTGCATTTTAGCTGGGTTTTGGTAGAGGCAGCTTGTCTCCACTTCAGCTGGGGAATGAAAGATTCAATTTTTTTCTCTGAATTTTGAAGCATAGTCTCAGTAAATTACCCAAGCTGGGCTCAAAGTTATAATCCTCCTGCCTCAGCCTCCCCAGAGGGTTCCTTATTAAAATGGTGTAGCTGGCTGATAAGGATGCCTCAAAGATAACAGGTCTTTATCTTTGGAACTTGTAAATGTCACCTTGTTTGGAAAAGAAGTCTTTGCAGATATGTTTAAGTTATGGATCTTGAAATGGGGAGATTATTTCAACCACAAGTGTGCCTGTAAGAGAGACAGAGAGAGAAGCAGAAGGGAATTCGATACAGAGTTGAGGTGAAGGTAATGTGAGCATGGAGGAGAGGTTGGAGTCATGCAGTGCCAAGCCAAGGAAGGCCCAAAGCATTGGCAGCTGGTAGAGGCCAAGAAAGGCTTCTCCTCTAGAGTTCTGAGAGGAGGAATGTGGTCCTGTTGACACTTTGGTTTTGGACTTCTACTCCCCAGAATTACAAGAGAATAGATTCCTGTCATTTTAAGCCACCCAGTTGGAGGTAATTTGTTACTGCAGCCCTAGGGAGGTAGCACAGATGGTGGTGGACATGGCTGGCAAGTCGGTTCTGTCTGTCATCCGAGAGCAGGCGCGGGTAGCCCAGGGCCTTGGTTCCTCTCCACGTGGTAGTGAGTTCCAAGAGCCAGTGTCTCCAAAGAAGTAAGCAGAAGCTCTCCCACCCTTTCTGAATTAACCTTGCCATTGTTTCTGCCGCAGTAGCAGTAACATCCCCAATCTAGAGTCAAGGGTGGGAGATGAGACATTCCTCATAATACTCTGAGAGTAGTGGGTGTCAGTCGCAATGCGCATATGTGTCTTAGTTACTTTCTCATTACTGGTTACTGAGGTACAGTGCCCCACACCTGTGAGGAGGAGAGGTTTGGCTCACAGTTTGCAGAGGTTTTAATCCATGGCCAGCTGGTTTCGAGGCAGGATGGAATGTCAGAGGGGCACGGCAGAGGAGGATTGCTCATGCCATGATGTCC
This sequence comes from Dolichotis patagonum, assembly GCA_004027295.1. NCBI lineage: Eukaryota > Metazoa > Chordata > Mammalia > Rodentia > Caviidae > Dolichotis > Dolichotis patagonum. Next base: position 50,784 of record PVJX010005751.1, read on the forward strand.
AGAAAACATAGAACAAAGGGAAGAGCTGGGGAGGGAGACAAACCCTGGAGGCCACACCCCCGGGGGCCTCCTCTTCTGACCAGCCCCTACCTCCTAACAGCAAGCCCCGGTAGGAGGCTCTTGGGGGAATAGCTGCATATGAACCATAATAGCAGGAAATGCAGGTGAGGTAAAGAAGGTTGCAGCCAGTTTTTAGAGGATGCAAACTGCCACCAGTGGTAATGCAAGGAGACTGATGATGATGATGATGGTGATGACTGACCACAGCCTTTTAGATGGGCAAAAGGGCAAGCAAAGACATATGAGACAAAGGACAGTGAGAGGGCAGCAGACTCAATGGGCCTAAGGCTTCTTCTGTGCTCCTAAGGGAAGGATACTGACCTCTGTATGCGCCGAGTGTGGGACTCTTGAATCCGAGGTGAAGAGTGAAAACATGGTTATGATAAGAGATGCAGTCTGATCCTGGCAGTGCGTGGCTGAGGTGGCCTTTGGATGACGGGAAGCCACGGAATCACAGACCAGACTGTCAGGAGCACATGAATTGAAACCAAATGCATGTTGGGCAGAGTGACAGTCAGAGTGACAATCTTCTGGAAGTAACAGCAAAGAGCACAAAAGGAGCCCTCCAAGTGACAGCAGGAGTGTGGGAGCAAAAGCAGCTCCTCTTGTGACAGGGAGAGTGTCCCCAGGGAGAGTCAGACTGCAGTGGGAGCCAGAAGACGAATGTTCTCTGGAGGAGTGTGGTGGATTGCAGATGAGCAGACGGAGTCCCAGGAATGTTGTTGGGGGAGCTGGGGAGACAAGGCGTGCAGGGCTCAGTGAAGATCAGTATCCAGAGGAAGGTGTGCCCCGGGTCCCTGTGATTTGGGGGTGACAGATGTGAAGCTCTGTGCAGGGCATGGTGGGATTAGACCTTGGGGCTCAAGGCAGACAGCTGTGGTGTCTTTGGGCTTTAAGAGTTCAAAGGAGGGGGTCAGGAAGGGGCCACTTTTTCAGGAATCCCAGAGCTTTGGGAATCTAGTGTTATTCTTACCTGTGGCCAAGGAAGGCTAAGGGAGCCAGGGGCAGTGTCCTGTATCAAGGAGAACTCAGCCCCATGGATATTGGTCATGCCTATCATTGTCACTATTTGCCAGGTCAAGCTGCCGATTTTGAAGACAGGTAGTGTCACACTGGGTGGTAATTACCCACTTTCCTGACTTCGCCACAGCACTGTGGGATGCTGGAGAATGGGGTCTTCAACTTGTTTTGGAATCCACCTCTGATGCCCAGCACCACGCTTTTTATCAACTAAATACGTCAAACAAAAAAGACCTTGGAGAGCACACTGCCTTACTCAAAGCCACAAGGCAAAAGCAGAGCCTGGCTCAGTCATTTGGCCTTCTGATTCTCGATTTCTGTTGGACTCCCTTGTCATCTAAACTCCTCTAATTCTTGGAATGGTGAGTATTCCTTCCATCTCTTTTCCCGTTGCCTATGCATTTTTCAGTGAGAGTTGCAGCCCCTGCTGGAGTGGGAAGCCCAGAACCTTCATCAGTGTTCAAAGCCTCTCTCTTTTTGCTCATATATAATGTTTAAAAGGCCCTTTTGCCTACTGGTTATTTCCCCTCAAGATCCCCTGACTGGCCTTGCTAAAATAGGAATTGTGGGATAGTGAAACAGGGAGTTTCAGCTAAGAGAATAAATTACGGGGGAGAAACTAGGGGACAAGGTGGGTAGTTCTGCCCTTCCTGGTCAGCTGTGTTGGTCTTGGCATTGGGAACTTAAACTCATTTGTCTCTGTCTATCTTTCCATTGCTTTATGGTGAAGGGGGTTGTAATCAGCTGGAAATATGTCAAGTGTGTGTGTGTGGGGGGTTCATGTCTCATACTGATAGGCTGAGGTACATTCATTCAGGAGAAGAAATGTATCATCTCAGCCCATCCAAAATCTCCAAGGGGTAAGAGAAGAGAAGAGTGTCTCATGGTCAAGGCTGTCCTCTTCTTGATTATGGCCCCCCTTCTAGGATGCTGTTGACCTCTTGGAGAGCCCTCCTTGGATCCAGTAGCTGAAAGGTGCTGGTGAGCTCTGGGCTCAGGGCAGGTGCAATGGTTTCAGCCTTCATTTGTCCTTGAAATCTTCAGAACTGGGCAGGCAGTGGAGGACTGAGATGGGTACACACAGAGAACACTAATTCCACTGCTAGGGAAGATTTGCATGGGTACAGGGAAGAGAGGAAGACTATGGCAGAAGATGGAAGGGCTGTCACATGGAAGTCCATTTTCTGTCCCCTCCAAGTGTCTTTGGATGGTCACTTGAGAAAAAAGGATCAATTCTCCTTGTTGGTTCCCCAGAGAGGAGGATTGGAAGGGACAATAGTGGATGTCCTGGGAATGCAAAGAACAACATACCAGCATGAGGAGCCTCTCGCAGGCTTGGGGTCCCGGTACTGCAGAATGTCCATCTACGTAGAATGTGCAACCCAGGTGACCTGTGAGGCTACTCAAGGTGGTGTGGGGAAGCAGAGACCATGCAGGCTTTGTCCTTTCCGCTTACTTCCTGTGTACAATCTCCGAGCGGGTCCTCTGGGTGCCATGGCCAGAATCTAACTCTGCCTGCTTCCATCCTCGCTGCTAGCACTGCAGGCTGAGCCAGTGCTCCACCCCTGGACAGCTGCAGCAGCCTCAGATTGGCCACCTGCTTCAGCCCGCAGCACCTGAGGTCTACTCCTGTGTTCCCAGAATGCAAATTCCACACTAGAGGCTTTGCTTATTAAAAAACACTCCAATGGCTGCTCGCCGTTTCTAGAATAAAATCCAGCTCATGGCCCACAGAGACCACACCCTGTGTTTCTGCTCACCTCTGACCTCAACCGTGCATCCCTTACCCACAACTGAGCAAGGCCCACTCCTTTCTTTCATCCTCTAACAAGTTGTTTTCTGCTCAAGGCTGGGGGTCCTGTGGGGTGCCTTCCTGAGACTCTCTTCCTATAGATCTTTCCAGGTTTAACTCTTAGTTTTCAGGTCCTCGCTTACCTCACCTCCTTGTGGAGACCTTTTCTTAGCACTCCCTGTCACCCCAGTTGTGGTTACTCCCTTTCCTCCACTTTAATCACTGCCTGTGCTTTGCTTGCTTGTTTTTCTCCGTATTGCTTCTTGAGATTTGAAATAATCTCACAAATGTTCTAGTTTGCCTGTGTATATTTTTTCTTCTGCTGTGAGTTTTGGGAAAGTAGAAGGCTTGTCTGTACCGTCATGGTGTTTGGCATGCAGGTAGCTCTCAGTACATACTATTGGGTATGTGAATGAAGGAATCAATGAATGAGTGAATGAATTTGTCAAAAACACCTGAGTCTGAGGTCTAACCCTATGACCTATAAGCTGAGTAACCTTAAAAATGTATTTTTACTCCCTGGGGCCCTGTGGGTAGAGTGGTAACCAGGACGCTTACCCTGAGAGTAGCATGGATGCTGTAAGGATGTGAAACTTTTGGCTCATTCTTGCACAGATCAGGGCTCAGTGAAAGCCAGTTCCCTTCCCTCTGGCTGGATCCAGGCATGGATTCACATGAGGCAGCAGGATCCGGGCAGGCCTGTTCCACTTGGAACAGAGACCACCAAGTCTTGCATGTGCCTAGCTGATCTCCCAGACCCAATTTCATCTCCATTTTCCACCAGGCTTGCTAAGACCCAGACTCTATTTTCTTGTCCCCACCCCTACCCAGCACCCTTGAGTAGGATCTGTAATACAGTAGCTATAATACAGTAGCTCACTGGCCTCAGTTTTGCCTTCTTTGGTTTCAGTTACCTACAGTCAGCTATGGTCCAAAAATATTAAATAGAAAATCCCACAATAAATGATTCACAGACTGTACAGAACTGTTATTACAGTATACTTTTATATTGTTCTATTTTTATTAATAATTATTGTTATTAAAATTTTACTGTACTTAATTTAGAAATTAAATTATCATAGATATGCATGCATAAATTTTGTTGTTGTTGCTGTTTGATATTCTCAGCGGTTTCTGGCGCCCACTGGGGTCTTGCAGTGTGCCCCTATGGATAAGGGGATCACTCTTCTCAAGCTCTGTTAAGCCTGGCATTCAAGGCTTTTTAATACCAGGCTTCATTTCATCTGTCCAATTTTATGCCCCTCGATTTTCAGCCACCTCTTTCCTTTGCTTGGGCTGATGTCCATTTCACCCTCATTGTCCACCCTGAAAATTTTCTTTTAATGCACAGAGCACCGAGGCATCAGTGTGTAGGTGATTAATGCTCTGATTGCGAGATGGTCCATTTGTATCCCTTAAGGCGTCAGCAGCGTTTTCCTAGAGAGGAGCTCTCAGGTGTTGCTGGAGGTGAATGTTTCCCTTTTTCACTGATGCAGCTTGTCTTGTAACTTGAACTTTCAGGGCAGGAAAGAGATCTGTCTACCCTAAGGCAGAGGGTGTTACGGGGTGCGGAGGCGCAGATCACCTTGCCCAGGTCACGCAGCAGGTCAGTGGCAGAGATGATACTAGAACCCAAGTCTCCTGCCTCCACACTATGAATTTTGTTTGTGGCAAGCTGGTGGCTGAGCTCTGCTTGGATTTAGCCTGGGCAGGAAGCCCATGCCCAGTCTGGCTTGGCTGTGTCCCCGGGCACCTAGAGAGTGGCAGCAGCTGGAGGCCATTAGGGGCGTGTGAGTCTCTCTAGCTCACACCCCCATCTACAAATGTTATCCTTGGAGGCAGCCTCAGCTGGGCTGGTGCACCCGGGTGGCCATCCCATGTGCCAGCTCACATGGCCTGCAGCCCTCTCAGAGGCTGCCTTGTGTAAAAGGTCTAAGATGAGCTTTCCAGCAGGAGAGAGGACAGAGCAGAATCCCTCATGGTTTCCTCAGGGTTGTAGGATGCTGGATTGAGCACCTTGGATCCTAAACGGAGCAGTGCTGCCCCCTGTAGGGTGTATTGAGTTTTATGGGAGTAGTTTTGGTTGTTTCAATATTTGGGGAGCTATAAGCAATTAGTGGGTGAGAACAAGAATTAGCCAACATTGTATTGTGCTGGAAAATTTCATGTGACAAAGAATGAGTTTTCAAACTAATTCATGTGTCTCACTGGACACGTATGTAAGTGAAAAATGTCTTCATAGTGGTAAATGCCTATCCTGTCATTATTTGCACATTTCTGAATTCATGCATGAGAAGCATTTTGTGCATGACTTTAATTACTAGGAGATTTCCAGCAATGCAACAAAGTAATAAAGTTCTGTTCAAAACTTCCAAGAGTTGTATCAGGACCATTTCAAAACTCGTGCTGGAAACTCAAGGCCAAAAGTAATTGAAGGCAATGATGCAATGCCATCTCTATCAGCTTCTGTAGTTATAAGAACAAGAAGCCTTGATCTAGCCCTTATTCTGAGATATCAAATAGGGAAGGAAAAGTGCCAACAGTATCCAGTTAAATGTTGTCTTATGTCTCTTAAACCCCAACCTCCTAATTAGAAAGAGGTGCGAACATCTGACTCTTTGTTTTCTCTGTGGTCATTTCTGAGCATTCTCTTACTAAATATATATTATCCTGTTATGTCATCTCCTTTAGCTTTATAATACATTATATTGATTTATAAAAATGATATAGGTAGATTATACTACCCATGGATTTTATTTCATCATACTAAAATGCCTGTTGCAAAATAATTGCTCTGAAAAGGGAGATTTGGATCTAGGAGGATAATATAGCCTGATGGTTCCCCCGCAGGGTCGCATAGCTGGTTAATCAATACCCTTTTAATCCCATCTCTAGGTGAAAATGTCTTCCAGTTTTTCCTTCCTCCAGCTCTGACTAACCTCCAGCCATGTGACCTTCATTCATTCATTTATTCATTCAACATATTTTTAAGGCCTGCTTGTGCCAGACACATTGCCAGGAACTCTGCACTTACCTCACTTAACCTTCACGGTGACCTGATGAGGGGTATTGTCCCTCTCTTGCAGACACAGGTCCAGGTCTGGATGAACTCCAAGGCCAGTAGAGAACACAGGCAAGAAAATGAGTTTTTACAGTCCAGTGTGCCCAGACTGTGGGACCCGGAGAAGAAGCATCTAAGCCTGTCCCAGAGTGAAAGAAGACTTTTCAAGACAGCTTTTGGTGCATCAAAATTTGAGCTCAATTTTACAGATTAGGAGGGATGAGAGAGAGAGAGAGAGAGAGAGAGAGAGAGAGAGAGAGAGAAGATGCAATCAGTTCCTAGCAACTGCAGGGATACAGGCACCAGGGTAGAGGGGCATCCAGAGTGTGAATGGGGTGGTGAGACAGGAGGCTGAAGGTAGGGAGGAGGTAGATTTGGGCCCCAGTGTATGGGCTCCCCGAGTACAGCCCTGCACACCTCCACTGTGTCCTAAGGGTGAGATGGGGAGCAATGGGTAGCAGGGCACACATGCTGGAGGGACACGGTCAGTGTTGTGGCTTGCAGTGATCAGCAGTGCTATAACCTGGAGGACAACTTGTAGTAACTTGAGACTAGGTCAAAGTCTTCTAGCATGATTAAGTGATTCATTAATTCCTTCAAATATTTATTAAGTATCTTCCATCTTGTAGTTGCCTTATGAAATTGGCTCTTAGTTTAACAAGTCATAAGTCTGGCCACATGTTGATTCCTATTAACCCACTATGAGAGAACTGTGACATTAATTAGGTCCCTGGGCCACATCCACACCATGGCCTTTTGTGGCTCCAGACACGTGGTACCCAAATCACTGACTTATTTACAGTGCTACCAATTACCACTTCTCCCCCAAAACAGCAAGGAAGTCATTTGGCTCCTGGCTGGACTTAATTATAGATAATTTATTATCATTCTGACACATTTTCTAATTGACTGAATATTAATTGGCTGGGGCTCCACACACAAGATGAAGATATTAAACTGTCATTACACAAATTTCTGTTTGCGTTCATCCCTCCACAGTGCCTGGAGAAACAGGGATGAGCTAAAGAGAATTCTTCTCAGAAACTGAATAGTGACCTTAAAAGACCAACTGGTGGCAAAGTGATGAGGGACCCACAGGTGAGTAGGTGACTCAAGATATGGAGAGAGGGGTGATGATTAGAAGTATGATCTAGGAGAGGAAGATAGTCAGCTAGAGCAAGCTGCCTGAGGGAGGCTCACTGGCTAAAAGCTTCGGAGACTAGTTCTTCCTCACTGACATTCAGTTAGTATCACTATAGCACCTTCCATGACACCAAGGTCAAGGGAAATGCAGTCCTTGTCCTCCTGGAGCTTAGGGTTTGTTGGGGGATGCAAATGATTATTTCAATAAAATCGTGATGGATGCCATGGAAGGGAAGTGCAGAGTGATGGGGGAGGAATGCCTGGCTCTGGACTGCCCTTCCTCCTGGTACTGATGTTTGAGGAGAGACTGGAAAGCAGCAGGAAAGGGCAAGGTAAGGTAGAGGGATTAGTGGTGGCAAAGACCGAGTCAAGTCACACATCGATGGCCAGCCAAGGTGAAGTGTAGTCTTTGGACAGAGGTGTGAATCTGGAAGACAGTGCACAAAGCCAGAGTGTCTTCAGACTCCATCAGTGACTCAGGCATGGAGAGAATGGCAAGGGGCTGGGCCTCCCCAGATACTCAACAAAGCAAAAGGGCCAGGTTAGCCACAGGACACCAAAGGGGCTGTGTGCTGGTGTTTGTGGTGGGGGTCCACTGTTGGGAAGGGTCACAAGGCTACATCCGTGTTTAGTGATGGGCTGTGGCATGATGGCTAGTGATGGTCATTACGGGTAAGGGAAAGAGACTGGTTGCCTACAGGGTCATTATTTGCTGCCCCAGTTGTTAGTGTTGTTAACAAATCACTATAAAGGTGATAGAATGATCTGTTTATTCATTTTATTTGCTTACAAGTTGTGGGGGTAGGAATTTGGAAGGCGCATACCATCAGTGAAGGCATAGCTCTGCTTTGCATAGTTGGGTTCCTGCTGAAAGCTGAGGTGACTGGATGGCCAGCCACTGGAGTACTCATATCAGTGGCAGTGGGTTAGGCTGTTTGAAGTGGGGCTCAGTGGGGTGGTTGAGGGGAGTCCCTGTGCTTGCCTGTCTTTGTGGTTCTGCTTCTCTCTCAATGTGGTCAGAGTGGAAGAGCCTTGGGACATGGTGTCAGGAGAGTGAGCACCCCATGAGAACACCCCAGAGCCATGCGGTCTTTGCCAGTATATCATCCAAAGACAGGAAGTGTCACTTCTGTGCATTGTACTGATTTAAGCCTAACTTTACGGAGAGAAAACAGACCCCATCTTTCCATGGAGAGACGGAAAGAGAGCTGAAGAATTCACAAACATGTTTTAAAACTGCCACATTTGCTGGCCAATTATATTAGTCACGTTTCAGTGCAGAATGAGTATCTCCTAGATGGAGGAGGCTCATTCAGATGTGCACCCACCTACTCATGGATCTCCCAGATGGCTGGTTGGACTGACATAGACTCAGTACACTGACAGACACCACACTTCTGGCCAAGTTCAGGTCTGTTCCACATGTGTTAAATCCTCTAGTCTGGGTCATGCTTTTCCTGTGACAGGGCAAGGGGTCAAGCCAGCCATGCATGCATGTCCACTAACCTTTTCATGGCCCCATGAATCCCACTGTAGGCCTGATACCAACCAGTGAACAGATGCATTCTGAGGACTTCTCTGGGAGGCATTGCAAGCTATGTGGCAAAGGGTGTAGATTTAATTCCATTAATGGGAAAAGAATAAAGGCATGCAACCAGCAGCCCAGGCCCCCGCAGTTTTGGAGATGATTGTGAAGGATATTTATAGCTTAAATGCTTGGATCATATTTTAAATCTGTTTTTTTTTTTGGTACTGGTGATCAAACTCATGATCTTGCACTTGCCAGGCAGGTGCTTGTGCTGCTGAGCTAAATCCCAGGCCCTGTACTTTAAATCTTGTGAATCACTTACTTAGGCCACAAATCTGAGAATATTCTCTCCCCCTTCCTCTCCATACCAATCACAGTTTCCTCTCCAGTCCACACATCATCTGCCCACCCAACCAGAAATTTAACTACCTGTCTGTATTGTTTTGTTTTTTCTTTTCTACTACCTTAATTAAAGAAATGAATCACTACCCCTTAAACAAACTAGTACAGTGAGCTTTATTTGTTCATTCAATAAAGCCAAATAAAATATACTTATTGATTGCTGTCTATGTGCCAGGCACTGCTCAGGGGGCTGGAGTGGTGAATGAACTGCAAAGAAAAGTTTTCTGCTCTCACAGAACTCAGGGTCTGGGGAGGGACAGAAATAATGATGCATAAGTAAATAGAAAGTTTACATGTTTTGCCAAGTTCTAAGAAAGATTCAGAGACACAGAACAATGGTGAAGGTGTGTGGGATAGCTTATTCACATAGGGTGGTCAGAGGAGCTCTCTCCAAAGAGGTGCCAAGGCCCCCCAAAATGAGAGGTTGAATTTGTCTGTGTGTAGGAGTGTTGTGGGCGGAGGGCGGAGAACCTGCAAAGGCTCAGAGACGGGATTACTGAGCACTCACAAGGCTCTGTAAGGATTCTGGTACAACGCGTCACAGGGAAAGAGATGGAGAGTGGAAGACATTTGATTGGCTAAGTTACTGGAGTGTCCCTTCCACCTGCCCCTCTTACACAGCCAGGCTGGACTACCTGAAGTCTACTTGTGGGCTTCTACTGCTTCAAAGGATTAATCCAAAATTCCATTTCAGTTTTTGAGCTTTCTGTCATATAAAGACATTATTTTTCTGTGCATCCTAAACTCTGCTACAACTGGTCTACCCACCAGTCCCTGAGCCCACCCTGTGAGCAGATTTTTCCCTTTCTTGTTCAGTGTATAGGACAGAGCAGCCATGAAAGACCTACTTAACCTGACACAGTTAAAGGATTCATTCAATAGTCTAGTGTCAGGCCCTGGACTATTTAAAATATTGGATCCATTCACTTTTGGATGATTCATTCATGTTTATATCTCTTTCCTTTCTCTTTAATTCAACAACAGTTTACTGAGTGTCTACTGTGAGATTGGAGGTCAGATGAGCTCATGTTGGAGACATCACCCTCATGGAAGAAACAGAGGTCAGCTCAGTGCTTTCCCCATGGTGAGGACATTCCTGGAAAGTGGTGAGCTCCGTGTCTTTGAACCTGTGTGAACAGTGCTGGAAAGATTTCTGCCTTGATGCAATGGGTAAGACAGCTTCAAGGCTTTTCTGGCAAAGTTTCATTATTCTAAATCAGTGTCACTCAAATGAGTTTATCAAATGACTTCAGAGTGTAAGGCGCATATTTAAAATGCAGATTCCAGGTACATCTCTGATCTGTACATGGAGAGCTCTATTAGAGGAGCCCAGGAATCTGTATTTGACAAGCTCCTCAAATGACTCATAGGTCCTATGGTTTGAGACCTGATATGAAGAGAGGAGGGGTGATGGGGAATAAGTACTCTGGACAAGTTTGGAAACTTCCCATTAAGTTCTGGCTGTTCTAGTAACTCCCATATACTGGTTTTATTTGATTTTAGAGTGCTAAGAAGACGTAATATGAGATCTACCATCTTGAGGAGTCTTAAGTGTCCAGTGTAGTATGGTTAATTGTAGGCACAGTGTAGTAGAGGTGATCTCTAGAATTTATTGGGCTTGCATAACTGACACGCTATGCCTCATTCCCTTTTCTAGCCCCTGACCACCACCATTCAACTGTCTGCTTCTCCAAGTTCAACTATTTTAGAAACCTCATGTAACTGGAATCATATTTGTCCTTCTGTGACTGCTTAGTTCACTTGGGATAACATCCATGAAGTTCATCCATGTTGCTTCAGAATTCAGGATTTCTTTCTTTGATTTATTTATTTATTTTTTTTGGAGAGAGTTTCACTATGTAGTGGAGGCTGGCCTTGAACTTGCTTGTGTATCCTAGGTTAGCCTCAAACTCACTGAGATCCTTCTGCCTCAGCCTCCAGAGTGCTGGGATTACAGGTGTGTGCCACCATGCCCAGCTAAGCAGGATATCTTTCTTTTTCTAAGGCTGAATAATATTCATTATATCTGCATACCACATTTTATTTTTTGGTCCATGCACTGATGAATATTATGCTGTTTCCACATCTGTTTTTCCTATAGTGAACAGTACTGCAACCAACACAGGAGTGCTAACCTCTTTGAGATCCTGACTTCAGTTCTTTTGAGTAAATACCCAGGTGTGGGATTGCTGGATCATGTGGTTGCTTTGTATATAATTCTTTGAGGGACTGTTATCCTGTTCCCACTCCTTCCTGGCTTTCCCACTAGTCAAGAAAAAGGGTTCTACTTTTACCACATCTTCACCAACACTGGTTGTCTTTCATCATTTTGATGAGTCATTTTAAAAGGAGGTGACAGGACATTTTTATAAGGAGTTGTGTGGGCTTGCTATTTTTGGTGATGTGTATGGGAACTAAGAACAAATAAGCAAAAAAAAAAAATTCTAATTCCTAAAGTGCATTTTAACCGTATTTTAAAGAAAAAGGAAAAGAATTTTGGGTGTGGCCGGAAGAAGTGTCTGCAGCCTGATCAAAAACTACAGTGAATATTATTTATTTATTTAAATTTGCTTACAGTAAAATACACACTGTCATCAGCCCACCTTAAATTAGTCCCCTTACCTAACACTGTTCTCCCATCACCCATGCTACTTTCTAAAGCAGTTCTAGAAGTCCTGTCTTGTGAGTCTTTTTACTTGTCCTGAGGGTCCTGAGGGGAGTCAAAATATTTACTTTTCTTCTTTTTTAAAATATTTACCTTTCATAATTCTGTTGATTTAGTCTCGAGTCTCATGGTGCCAGATCCAGTGAATAAGGTGGGCACGCACCCCTGTAATGTTTTTACGAGTGTGCCTTTCTGTTGAATGGCACTCAATAGCTGTGTTCATTGTATTTTAGATCATGTGAAGGCATGAAAGAGGACTGGCAGTTGACAACCAAACAACTCTTGGAAGAAGACTGTGCCCTTTTTGCTGGTGGGTCCAGAGGTGATGCTCAGTAATGGGCGAACTCATCTGAAAGCCATCTTCCACCTACATAGCAGATTCGACAGAGTGTGGAAGCCCAGGTAGGGTGTGGCTCTCTGAGGACAGGTTTCCTGAAGACAGACCAACTCTGAGGAGGAGCCCTGTGGGCAGGTCACTGGGCTAGGTGATTCTTGTCAGCGGTACCTGCGAGAGGCACAGGGCTGGTCGAGGGGGCTCAGAGCTGGGGCCCCTTGGGTTGATTCTCAGTCCAGGTGAAGGGGGAAGTGGCCTTTGCTGGGGAGGGGCATGCATAGCCCAGGCAGCTCCTGGGACAGAAGGTGGGTGCTGGAGAAGGGAGCTTGCTGAGCCTCTGGTAGCCAACACAACCGAGGATGTCCTGGGAGCCAGTGCCTCGGTCTCTTAGGGCAGCAGGAGGCAGAGTGGGAAGAAGGGGAGGGGGATCTTTTCCATTTGCTACCTATTTGAGAGGGTGCTCATGGGAGTTGAGGCCTGTGGGAACACAATCCAAGCTTGGTTTATTTTTTAGCTTAATTTAGCCTGCAAATTCTCAATGAGGAATGCTCAAGAGAGCATTTTTAAAGCATGAATGAATGAATGAATATGAAAATGAAATTAAATCGTATTGAAGAAGTACTCTGAAGGACATGTCTATCCTGTGCAAAGAAAAGAAATCCAGGTATTACAGTGCTGTTTCTGGTCCCCATGAATTCTTGTTTGACTTATTTATTTACCATTCATTTTCTCAGCATTTATTGAGTAGTCATTGAATCCCAAGCCTTATGCTAGACACTCTGATCCTAGGCCCTGGGGCCCTCACAGTCTCGTGGGTAAAACCAAGTCACCAACAAAAATGACTTGTTGTGGTGAGGTAGGAGCCTCAAATGAAGGCTGGGCAAAGAGCAGTGGGGTGATAGAGTGTTGAGTAAGGGGAGCATGTCAACTTGGGGAGTGATATCTTGTCAGAAGTGTATTTGAATAGGGCTTTGAAGGAAAATTAGGAGTTTGGGAGGCAGCTAGAAATGGTTCTTCTCCTAATATTGTACTTGTTTTATCTCAGGCCAAGACTGCCTGTTTTATACTTTCATTGTAACCAACAGAAGAAGTTAAGTGGAAATACAGAAAATTTTGAGTAGCTTTGGAAATGGGCTGATTCAGTCCATATCAACCTCTGTGGTTTTCATGGAGGTAACGGGGGACCTAGGGAGGAGACTGTGCTTTCTGTGGAATTGTTTTAGTTTAGTTTAGGTGTCCCCTGCTGTACCGTATCATTCTTCTTCAATAGGATCCCTGCTCAAATCACTGAGGACATAGATTAAAATTTCATAGTGATTAAAAGAGCTCCTTTCCTCCATCTATGCTTTTCTCTAAGATTTAGCATCTAATTAGTCAAACACTCGTTATCCAGGGAGTTCCAGCATTTCAGTGTAATGCATTGGTCCAAAAAAGAAACCAGCATCATATTTTAAAAGTCATGGTTGCAGTTGTTTTTGGTGAATTACCATTTATATATCTCCCATCTGTGACTGTTTTTCTGGAGGACCACCTGTTTGCCTCCACTTTGGTAGTAGAGAATCCAAAAGATCTTATCTCAGAATAAATGCATTTTATCTATAGTAGTTTTCCCCATTTTCAGCAACCTTTTTTATCTTACAATATAATCTCCCCTAAATACAAATCAGCTTTTAGAGCTACAAATAGGCATGGATGCTTTAACATTTTCCCCCTCAAATCTCTCAGGAGAGCCCTGGGAAGTCAAACTAAAGAGAGAAACTCAAAGTGACAATGAAGATGATGAGAAACCTGAAATGGGGGACACTTTGTGTCCTACAAGCATATCAATAAGCTGCAGAGGACAAGGAGATGAAAGACCTCAGTGTCACAGGAAGCTGGAGGGGCAGAGATTTTGACTTTGAAGCCCAGGGACTGGGTTTCCAAATTCCCTCCATGGTCCTTGTTTCTGTGCAAGTTGCCTAACCTCTCTGGCTCTCTGCCTTCTCACCTGTAACAGAGGGGTAATGATGCTCACTTCAGAATTGTGGTTTGATGTCCAACACATTGTAGATGTGCAAGATGTTAGTTTCCTTTATATTCAGGCTTCTATGACGCAGGCTTCCTGGGTGGTGGAAATTCACCTTTTCTACTCTTAGCAAGCAGTTTCCATCCCATAAGATCAAAGGCCTCTGGGATCATCTTTCTTAGACACTCACCAGGGTGTATCCAGAGTTCCAAAATAAATATAGAGCATCTTCTGGGTGGTTCAGATTTATGCCTTGGCAGCTAATTTAAAGCGTAGTTTTTCAAGTTAAAGTGAGCATGTATATGCATAATGCTGATGGCAAATTCTGTTTCCTTTTAAAACTCAGAAAAGAAAACTCTTGCTGGGCTCTGTTGGTGGTGCCTAGCAGGCTCCTGGGTCCTGACTTCCTGTTCTTCTAGTGGTCCAGGGCAAGGGTGATGGGAGCACTGGTGACGAGCTAGCTGAAAGAGCTCTGCTTGTTCTGTCATCATACACGCCTTCCAGGGGAGAATCAAGGAAGTTGTGTCAAAAAGATGAAAACAACATTCAAAATATGGAGCCTTGTTTTGACAGGTGGATACAGAAAATGTGCAAAGACCACAGGACAGATGGTCCTTTAAATAAATGTCCCAGTCGTCTATTGTTTGGGAATTTGGAACTCTTTAAGGCAGCCTTTTCCTAGTGCCGTCTTGTTGAGTGATCCTGTAACATCATTCAAAGTGGGGTGTTTGGAAAGCACAGGGTAGGGGGCACTATCTAAACTACATAGGGTGGCCCTGTGTGGAGTGCTGTGCTCCTCTGTACCGGGAGCCCACCAGTCGTACGACAAATCAGCAATGTAATAGCAATTTAATGGAAACAAAGAAAAAATATGCACATTCATGGAAGATCAGCTGCTAGGTCCCCAGTTCCCAGTAGGTAGGCAGGGGTTGAGCCAGTCTCTCTTCCATGTCTGTGCTGCAGAATCACCCTGTTTTCTTCCCTCTCCTCTGCCTTTGTCATGGGGTCAGTCACAGCCCTCGCTATCTTGAGGGAGGCCAACTCAAACCTCATGGCTCATTCATTCCTTTACTCACTTGGTACCCACTTTTCCAGGGGCTCAGAGTCTGGCTGGGAGATTGCTGGTGAGCAGACTGTCAAAGCAAGAGATTCAGAAATGGAAGGCCTGACCCAGAATGTGGATGTGTTTTGCCCAGTGATAACTTCAAGATAGGAGGGCTTGCATGGGACTGATAAACAGGATTTTAAAAGGGTGAGATGTCTCGCCAGAGTCACATGTTAGGAAAGGCTCTATGGCCAACTATTCTCAGAGTGAACCATGTCAGGAGGCCAGCCTAGAGTTAGAGGTCCAGTTGGGAGGTCTGATTTAAACTAGATTCATTGAATGACAGTCTGTGTGAGAGAGGGTGACACTTGATTAGCAATGATGATTGGGAGGAGGGAAAAGGTCTTCTTGGGATCACTGGGTCCCCAGGACTCAACCCCACGTACACACAGCATAGGATCAAAGTGGCTTTATGCAATACGGAGATAAAGCACCCTTTGAACAGATAGGTGCAGCTGTGTGTGTCAGGGCTAGGGCTGGGCCAATGTCCCCACTTGCCTCCTGAGCTTGGGAGAACACGTCTTCCTACTGAATACACAGGCATGGGGAAACAGAATGGATAGAACTTAGCTGTCTCTGAGTTCTGGGTGACCCAGGATGAGGGAGCAATGAAAATTGATGTCTGGTTCTGATGGGGGAAATGTTGGTGAGGGGTAGAGGGAACCCCTGCAGAGGAAGAATGAAGTGGAAGGAGACGGTGAGCTCTACTTGGGCCGTGTGGAGGAGGAGAGTCTTCCAGTGTGGGATAGATGCACCAGGCAGGGACTGTCTCTGGGTTTAGGAGGTAGGCCTGGGCTGGAGAACTGATGTGGGAACCTGGGGCTGGTGGGGACACCCAGTGAGTGAGGCGAGGGTGAGGGGAGCAACTTCTCCAACATGGTGTTTACACTGAGCTCCACTGACTGGTGGAGTTCGGTGGATAGGCCAGGTTGGAGTAACCCCAACTATGGGGCATGTGATTGTAAAACTAAGAGATATGAAACTCTGAGAAGCCAGGAAAGAGTTAAAGATTTTTGGATCTTCATATACTAGCTCCTACCTTTGAGAAAAGGAAGAATTTTGGACTGGCAAAGGAAGGCAGGAGTTTTGGCCATTAATTCAGTGTGACCTTGAGAAGTCATTTTCCTTCCTTGACCTCCATATTAGTCACTTCTCCATGTCTGGGAGAAAATACCTGACACCTGCAATTTAAGAAAGGGGACATTTTGGCTCATGTTTTCGGTTCATGATTGACTGGCTCCAAAGCAGAAATGCCATGGCAGAGGGGCATGGCCAAAGACAGGTGCTCAACCCATGGCAGCCAGGAGTAGAGAAATAAGGGAGGATCTGGGGACGAGAATACACCCTTCCAGGTCACACCCTCAGTGCTCTAATTCCAACCAGGCCCCTGCATGTCCTAACAGCATGAACTCATCAGTGGCTGAATCTGCTGATGAATTTTGTGCCCCTGTGATCCAATCTGCTTTCACCCATCTGATAATTTTGGGGGAGATTGTAAACCTAAACCATAGCAACCTCCAGTTTATTCCTTTGGAAGCAAAGTGATTGGACTGGAGATAAGGTTCTAAGAGTGTATCTTTTAAGAGTGATCTTTCTTAAATGGGAAAAATCAAGAGATGGAGGAAGAAGGAAGGGAAGGGAGGGAATGGGAATGAGAAAAGAAATTAAGATGCATTATATACATCTATCAACTCCACACAGGGAACATAAACATTATGCCCTGCAAACAGGTACTAATAAAAAGAGATTATGTGAGGAATTGATCTTATGACCCAGATTACTATGTATTCACTCATCTATTCATTCATTTGTTCATTTCATTTATCAAATAATTACTCAGTATGCCTTTTGTTCCTGGTTCTCTTCAGACACTGAGGATGGAATGAGGAATAACATAGATGACCTGGGTGATAACGACTGAACTTTGGAAAGGATTGGACAGAGTACCGTGGAGGAGAAAGAGTTCCTGGAATTACTGGAATGGCCTTGTCATGAAATGACCAAAGGCAACATGGTCAGAACTTCCTCCGAGAGAGGAAGTGGAGATGGGCTTGGGTCTAAGAGGTGGCAGGAGCTGGAAAATGGAGGACTTTGTGGTCACAGAGAAAAGTGCAGATTTTTAGATGCATTGGAAAGCCACGGGAGTGTTTTAAGGAGGGGGGAGGATGTCACAGATCCAATTGGTACCGAAAGTCAAGCACCGTGTTGGTTGTTATGTGTAGAAGGGATAGAGTCCCATGAGAGGGCCAAGAGGGGGATCAGCCAGGAGGCTGGTCCAGGGAGGGTGCCAGGGACCCCTGACTCGCCATCAGCCAAGGCCACAGCTCAGTGTTTTACAGACGCCTGGGTCCATCTCTGAAAGCCCAGACCCGGATAAATTTGCCCAGTCGTGCACAGTAGAACATCAGACAGACAACATCAGTCACTAGAGAGAAATTTCAGGACACTGGACAAGGGGATTTAAAAAAGGATAATCCTGAAAAAACCTTTCTCCTGGTTATCTCAGTGCTTCAGCGATGCAAACAAGGTTGCCTGACAGGCAAGCAGCGGGATGCAGGAGGCAGAAAGAAAGGTTCTTTTTTTAGGTTTTACTCTCCTGGTTAAAGGGGACATGTTCACATTGTCATTTGGAATAGAAGGACAATGTTTTTTTTTTTTTTCTTTTCTTTTCAAGAATTCTTGTAAACTACTCCTTAAATTGTGGGATGAGTGTCATCTTTCCTATCTTCCCTCCCTGCTCACTGTTTCCCACCCTCGCATTCATTTACATTGACACACGTTAACTGGGCATCTGAAGGTGGGTAGTAGGGAGCCAGCGTGTGTTCCTGCTCCTTATGCCCTGTGCTCTTCCCCAAGTCCAGGCCTTTTCTGTTCCTGAATGGGAAGAGGACAGATGCCTTGTGTTATATATGTATTCAATTTCGAGGAAACAGAGGAAAAAGTACTGATCTGATTGGCTAGACCCCAGCATTCATAGGATAGTGTATTAGTCACTTTGCAATGGCCAAAATCCCACACACCTGCAGTTTAAAGGAGGCGAGGCTTTGGGATCACTGTTTCAGTGGGTTCAGTCCGTGGTTAAATGGCTTCAAGGAAGAAATGGTATGGTGGAGGAAAGCTCCATTTGTGGCAGCCAGGAAGCAGAGAAAGAGAGAGCAGCCAGAAAGAGAGACAGAGACAGGCAGATGAGGAGAGAGAGAGAGAGAGAGAGAGAGAGAGAAAGAGAGAGAGAGAATATTCTCCAAAGGCATGGCTCAGCCTAAATGGCTCAGTCAGTACTTGTGAAAACAGCACATTCAAATATGAACTTATCAATGGATTAATCCACCGGTGAGTACAGCAGCTCACAATTTAACCACTTTCATGAAGCCACATCTCTGAACATATGAGACTTTCGTGGCTATTTTAGATCTAAAACATAAAAGACAATGTTTTTATTGTTTATTTCAACTAATTCCTTCACAAAGGGTCTTACTGCAATTTGATAAAGATTCAACCCTTAAATGACCCTCAAGCGGTTGCAGGATCTGGTCCCTATCTCCTACCCCATCTTCAACCTCCCAGCTCCTGCTGCCACACTGCTCTAGTGTGTCAGGCCCACCACGCTCATTCCTATCTCAGGGCAAGGGTTCCCCTCCTTCCTGAAGGCCTTTTATGCTCTCCCCACATGACGGGCTCTTTCCCCTTGAGTCTCAGCTTGGTGTCCACACTTTAGGTGGCTGTCCCTAACTTGCCTCATTGAAGTATGACGTCCCACCTTGCATCTGCTGTCTCTCTGTGGTGCGGTTCGTTTTATAAATCTAGCACAATCTGCCACCATCTTACTTGTGTCAAGTGCACGCTTGTGTAAAGTGTCACTCTCTAAATTGTCTTCTCTCACCGTGATGACAAAGACTGACTTCTGCCCTGTTTGCTGCTGTAGACTCAGCACCCAGAAACAGTGCCTGGGGTGTACTAAATGGCTCAGTCAATACTTGTGAAAATGAATAGGCAATTCCTGGATTCATGGGGCAGAGCCTCCAAGTCTAAGAGCCTGTGAGTTTACAGATCTTCTCATCACAGCAGTGGGGACTGCTCCGGGACTGTGAAACACATAAATGTAAATCTTTCCATCTGGACGAAGAGGCCCCTCTGCCAGGCACAGACAGGCTGCCCTGGGAGGCAGAGTGTCCACTGGCCCAGCTCCTGGGACCCATTCAGGAAATTGGCTGCTGTGTTCTTCCTGTACTCATCCCAGGCACAGCCTCAGCCCCCGCCAGCCCACCTGGTGCCAACTGGAGTCTCAGCAGCAGCCCTAAATCACAGAGCGGCCGGAGGAGAGTAACCCGGGCTGGGCCATAGATCATGGGCATGCAGTGCGCATCGTATATCACCCAGCTCCGTGCAGCTCTGCGCACCTGGGCAAGCGCTGGGAGCGCTTCGCGGAACACGGCTCCGGAGCAATCGTCCGTAACTCTCCCTCTGCTGGGGAGGCCTGCCGTTTCCTCCTCCTCTTATCCGTTCTCACTCTACTTTTCTCTCCCATCTTCTCTGCTTTCTTACCTTTTTGTTTCCCTCTTTTGTTTCTTAAATGTGGTTCTCTGTTATCCTTGTCTAGAAAAATGCCCTGTGATCAAGGGAGGTAAACTGAGGCCAGGGAGGAGACTACCAGGGGTCACAGAACACGAGGATGGGAAACTCAGGAGCAAAATCCACTGGGAACTGAACCTGCAGAGAGGAATATAGAGGTTCCGGCTCTCCACCGCTCCTGATAGTGGCCCAGGGGGCAGTGGTCTTGGGCCTGAACTGGACCTGAGTTCAAATCCTGAGTCCCTCCTGTATGTGCAAGGCACTTCATAATGTCTCGAAATGAGGGTGGGCTCTGGAGGTAGGTAGATGTGGGTCCCAGTGCCGGTCCTGCTGTTCAGGTGACCCAAGCCCCTTTTTCCTGCTTCCCCTTTGCTTTTGTTCAAGTGAGGGAGATTGGGGGTGGGGCCCCCCTCACAATGCTGTGGTAAGGAATGGAGCAGACAGCAAGTGTGGAGTGCTAGACAAACTGTGAAGGTCCCTGCAGACAGACAAAGGCCATGGTCATGAGATCACATTCAGGGTCACTTACCTCACTGATGGACCCAGGAGTTGTGGATTGTGGGGAGCAGAGGTCCAAGGGCAGCCACCTGCAGAGCTGCCCCCTGAGGAGGTGGTTCTGTGCCATGTCCTGGGTCCTGCTTCACTCCTGTGAGAGCCAGAGGTGATCACAAGGCGATGCATTTGCAGCAGGTTAGGGAAGAAGGCAAGGAGGCCCTGGAGTTAGGCTGTCTGGGTCTGAATCCCAGCTCTGCTGTGGCAACCTTAGGCTTTCCAGCTTTGCCTCAGGTTCTTCATTTGTAAAATGGGAAAAGCAGTGCTGTCTGCCTCATAGGGAAGGTAGGGGGAATAAATGATCCCCCACCAGACAGGTATGTCACCACCAGACAGGTAGTGTGTGCTGAAAAGGACATTGTACAGTCACATAGACTGCCAGAGAGATGGGGTAGGTGGTGGACAGGAGGATTCAGAGTCCTTGTTCAGTCATTGGGTGGTATTTGTTTTTTTATTTTGTTTTTTCTGGGCAGGGTTTTGCGATGTAGTTCAAGCTGGCCTGGACTCATTAAGCAGCCTGTGCTGACTTTGAGCTCATGGTGAGCCTCCTGCCTCAGTGTGCCTCCCAAGCACCGGGATTACACACAAGCACCACCACGCCCAGGTCGCAACAGTATCTCCTGCTCATCTACAAAATGCCGTGTAGGCTTCCAGGCCCAGGGGATTTGATGAACAAGCAGGCAAAACCCTGCTCCTGGGGTCAACAATCGAGTTAACCAGCAAACACAAACACACAAACACGTGACCTTCCAGGTGATGATTAACAGTGTGACAGAGCGGGGACTGCAGTGAGACGGGTGTACACACTGGCCGCACAGGGGAGCAGCAGCTGAGCAGAGACCAGAGCGGAGCAAGAGAACAAGCCAGCTGGGTGTCTCAGGCAAGGGTGTCCCGGTTCAGTGTGGCAAGTTCCAGGCCACCAGGAGCATCCTGGAAGCCAGTGTGACCAAGCACAGGGAGCCTGAAGAGGGCGAGAATGAGGTCAGGGAGGAGCGGGGCCTCTGGTCTTGTTCTAAGTGGGCAGGAAGCCTCCCAAGGCTTGGAGCATTAGGAGGACTTGGCAAGACTCTAATTTTTTCCCACTCCATTTATCCAGTGGTCTCAGAGTCCCTCAACTCTCAGGACCTGAATTTTCTTAGTTACTCTAGTGATGATCTCACTAGGAGATCATCCTCACCAGGTAGGAATGAGTTCACTTGCACCCCCATTTCAGGGAAATGGCTGGAGAGGTTCCTCTGAGACCCTGCATAGTCAGAGAGGGATGTTGAAGGATCCAAGGCATGTTGTAGAAGGTATGGCCCCAGAATTGCAGAGAAAGAGTTTCAGTCACATGCACAAATGCAGAGATACACACAGCCACTCACTAATGCCCAGATACATGCAGGCAGAAAAAAATTCACATACACACAGTCCAAAAAACAGGTAGACTGAGAGGAAGTCAGATTCAGCCATGGGGCTTCAAGGCTAAGAAGCATAGAGACAAAAACACAGAGGAAGAAAGAGGGATAGATTTAAGAAATATGTACTTTAGACAATGTATTATA
Source organism: Dolichotis patagonum (assembly GCA_004027295.1). Classification (NCBI taxonomy): domain Eukaryota; kingdom Metazoa; phylum Chordata; class Mammalia; order Rodentia; family Caviidae; genus Dolichotis; species Dolichotis patagonum. The sequence continues at coordinate 72,564 of PVJX010005751.1, forward strand.
TACATAGTCTATATGCATTTTATATATAGGAAATTCTATCTATCATCTATCTACCTATGATCTATCTATCTATCTATCATCTATCTATCTATCATCTATCTATCTATCTATCTATCTATCTATCTATCTAATCTATCTATATCTTTGAGAGATACATACAGGCATCTAGGCAGAGACAAAATAGAGACAGAGTGAAGGAATGATACCAATGCAAAATGACAACAGAAGTGAAAGTAGAGAGACAGATACAGGGAGAGCCTCACACCTTCCTCGGGGGTCTGAAATTTAAGTGGGGTGGATTTTTTTTATGAAGTATCTGATGAAGAATGGAAAGGAACTTAGGGACCAATTTTCTTCTCTCTCTCTCTCTCTCTCTCTCTCTCTCTTCTTTCTTTCTTTCTTTCTTTCTTTCTTTCTTCTTTCTTTCTTTCTTTCTTTCTTTCTTTCTTTCTTTCTTTCTTTCTTCTTTCTTCTTTTTTCTTTCCCTTCCTTCCTTCCTTCCTTCCTTCCTTCCTTCCTTCCTTCCTTCCTTCCTTCCTTTTAGATATCTCAGACTGTGTTTGGGGGCTGTAGCTATCAGGAAGGGAGAACAGTAAAGTTAGCCTCCAGTTTTGGGGTGTGGGTGTGGGGTGCTGGCTGGAGTCTTCTCCTGGAGAGGAAAGATATCAGGGCAAGATACCAGTCTCTGAGATGTTTCCTGTGACCTGAACACATCAACACCAATGTAACCACAGAGGGGCGCGGCCGGACCTGCAGCTCCTCTCACGTTCACCCACTTTCTGTCTTCTCCTCCAGGATACCCACGACTCTCAGGTGGTCCTCAATTACTTCTTCTTTGGGAAACTGCTCTTCCATATCGCCCTGCCCCCTCTTCTCAAAGCGGATTTTTATCATCAGCTGCAACCCCTTCTCCTTCATTCTATTGCCATGTACTATTCTATTACATGCACTATTGCCATGTAATATACCTTCACCCTCTCACCTCTCTCAGGTCCACTTCCTATGACCCATTCTTGGGTCGTGTTCAGGCCTCATTTCTCTCCTGGACTTTGCCACATTTGCCAATGGACCCTATGCCTCTGGGATGGCTTCCTCTTTGGAGCCATCTTGGTTGCACCACTGGACTAAAATCCTGAAGCATCACTCTGGCAGTGGTTAAAGTGCTTCAATGGCATGTGCTTCCCCTTGCAATGGCACCTGGTGCTGGTACTTTTCTCACTGGAACCTCTGCTCCCTCTGTTTCTCTTGATACAGTGTCCTCAGCACCATCTCTGTGTAACCAAGGACTTCTCCTTGAGATCAAATCCCAGGGGGTCTCCCTTGGTTTCTAAACCAGGCGCACTTTTTCCCACAAGATCAAACAGGTTCATTTCATCACAAAAGCATCCTTTGCCCACTAGGATGAAACCAACCTCCCCTCTGCCTTTGCTGTCCTTTCCCCTGACTTGGCCAGTAAATGAGTCCCCATTGGTGTTTGGGTCAGAGAAGTTCCTAGAGTCCAGCAATTTCGCCTTATCTTTAGGTGGCTGAAGCCTCCAAAAAGTGTCTGAAATCACCTATCTGGAATACATTTGACATATAATCTAGAGATGGGAAGCAAAGATTGTGGGTAGTTGGCCTTTTGTAGTTTGGATGGAGCAATGGGAGTTTGAGAAAGAACGTCCCACTGGACTTCATAAGTGGACAAAAGTTCTTTATTTTCTTTGGCTGGCTAAGAGAAAGACCATGAGGGATAGAACAGTTATTGTGTGACATCTGTTCCTCATTTAGCAGGGCCATTTGAGCAGCTGGACTGGCAGCCAGACTGGCTCATGTGTTGGCAAGAACAGGGTCTGGAATTCCAGGACATGCCACTCAAACTTCCAAGGCTTGGTTCATGGAAAGAGAATCTCCATTAAGGACCCTGGAAGGCTTCGAGTTTAGTATGGGGATCATGACTCTTTGTCACTCAGGCCGCTGCCTCTGCTTTGCATTTGTCTGTACCATGATGATCCAGGCAGGAAAATACCATCACTCAAAATGCTTGGATCTCAGTTTGTAAGATTTGAGAGGAAGCTGAACGAGGCATTTATATCAGAGATCCTAGTGACTTTGAAGTGGACTCCAGGCATCTCCATCCTTAAAATGTCTTTTATCTACTCTGCCACCCTTTGGTGTCTTCATTGCCTGCAATCCTCCCATCTTCACCCCAGCTTGCTGAGTCCTGCTTTAGTTTGTGGCCTGCTATAACAAGGTGCCACAAACTGGGTATCTTGAAACAGGACTTTATTACGGAGGCTGGAAATGTAGAAGTGAAGTTTAGGCAGGGGCATGCTTCCCTGAGGCTGCTAGAGTGGATCCTTCCTTGCCTCTGAGAGCTTTCTGTGGAGTCTCCTCCCTGTACTTCTGATTTCTATTTTCATACAGACATTACTGACATTGGATCAAGGCCTGTCCTCCCCAGTTAGCTTGATTACAACTGCAAAGAACCTATTGCTTAAATGTGCCATGTAAGTTACCTTAGCAGGTCCTGGGGGCCAGGACTTCAGTGGATCTTTCTGAGAGGACCCAATTCAACCCATCACAGTCTTCTTTACTTTTCTGCTATTTTCTCAGGCTATCTCTTCTTTTCAGTGCCACTGGAATATCCTCCCAAAGCTCCACTTGTTTCTCTGTTGTGCAGAGTTGTCTATCCTTCCTGAGCTCCTGCAGCCAAGGTCTAAGTCCATGGATCTACAAACTTCCCGATGACCTGGCTTTTAATTTGGTGGGATCCATTCTTAACAGAAGCTCAATCCTGACTTCTTACTTTTCCCTTTTTGTACAAATGGGATCTCATTATATATACTACCACATAAATGGGATCTTGCTATATATGCTATTGAATACCTTGCTTTTCTGTATTTTCCAATAAATTATGAATGTCTTTCCACTTTCCCGTGTCAACAAATATACTTCTCCTCCATCATTTAATTAAGTTATCACCAGCTGCAGAGCACAGGGGCTACCTACCGGCTCCTTTGCACTGCTGTTTGCATTGCAGTGATAAGCATCCTCCCACGCACATCCTCAGGTCTGGGTTTGGGAATGCAGTGGTTTCCTTGGTGGGCTGCTGTCTGTGTGCACAATCTCTGAGAATTTGCCAAGCCAGCGAAATAACTGCAGTTAGAGCTAAAGATGGAGGCAAGCTCCTGACGCAGCACCTTCCAATGTCCATTAATAGGGCTGAATGACCCTCTGTGATGCCTTAAATCTGCAGGCCTGTCTCGTTCTCAGAGGAAACGGATGGCGCCCATCCTGGAGTCAGTGTTTGGAAACATGCAACAAAAGAGAAGCTTTATTAATACTGGAAATGTACTCTCCACTCAGGTTTCCTTTTCAACGCCCGTCTTGTTCATCTCACAGCTCAGTGAACAGTTAACGTCACATATATCTTTTGTTCCAGCAGCGAATCCAGTTACTCCAGGCTTCTGCTAACTGCAGACAGACGCGATTTAGTCATCCCAGGGAGCAGGAGGAAGAGAGATGGAATCTGTAGACAGTCCTGGTGGGGCCACGGTGGGGGTGAGGGTGAGGGTGGTGTGGGGTGTCTCTTAATCTGTGTGCCATCACTGCTTCTGTCTTCTTGTGGTGCGACTGTAAACTTCAGATCTGTTTCCCACATGGATGAAAGCCTCCATTCAACCAATTCTCTGGGAAAAAAAAGAAGGACAAGCTGCCAGCCAGAAAAGGGCACGTTCCTCTTATTTATCCCTCGTCTTCCATGTGATAAAGCCACCCTTGATGGCACAGTGAGATTATGGCAAATGGCAAAGCTAAAGGCGAAAGTCCAGCACTTTCTTACTTGCCTGACTGGGCCTGACATCCCCCTTGACTTGACCTTGAAGCCTTACTAGCTGTTGTCAGTCCTCGCCTCTAATCCTTGTTTGTAAGTCTCTCTGATTCCTCGTCAGAACGTTTTCTTGCCTAACCTAATCCCATGGCATAACATGTTTAGAACAGAGAGAAACACATCAGGGCTTTCACTATCCATTTCACATTCAGAAGAGCCCAAATATACTAAATATACCAAATACACTAATTGCCTTTTCTGAATCACACACTATTCCTTAGGCCATGTGACACATGGCAGTGGGGCTGGAAGTCCCAGAGTCAAGTTTAGGCCTTGAAAGCAATCAGGGCTGTGGAGTCAAAGCACATGTGTTTACATTCATCCTGTGGAGTTTGTCAGTCATTCTGGGTGACTCAAGGATTGTCTTCAACTATAAAATGGTGCCTCGAGAGATCTACCTGCAATTTACCTCCATGGGCTTTTGCTATTTTGAAACACAAATTTAACAGAGTTTGAAAACTACCAGGTCCTTGGGTATAGCAACTATCTGATTACTGAGAACCAATGGAGAGTAATGATTTGGAGTTTGGTGGGTCTGATTTTGAATGTTGTTTCATACCCTAAGCTGAGTTTTGTCATGCACAATATTTACAGTCACTAACTAATATTCCAAAGTCCTAAATATTTCTGTGGGTTAATGCATCAGTTTGTATGATAACCTCAGAGGGTAGATACCATGGCTAATCTCATGCAAGAGAGAACTGAGGCACAGAGAGATGAAGTGACAGTGGTTACCCACTTAGTAGTTGCCATATTTGGAGTTTGTAAACCAGGCAGGGTTCTTCCTCCCTCATTGCACTGATATAAGGATAAAGTGGCATCTTACAGATTCCTCTACCACAGCTCATAATTTTTCCTTTTGTGATTGACATCACGTGACATCACAAGATTGTCCTAATGTTCTGTTACTTATAAAAATCTCCATCCACCAGCCTTGGTGTCCACTGGCAATTCCTCCCTAAATCAGTCTCCACAATGATGGTTACCAAGGATGATTTCCATCATTCCTTTCACACTTACTTGTTGGAGTTTTACTATAAAGAAGAAATTTGTCTTCTCTTCCATTTGCTAGTTAATTAACAGAGCAAAATTCATGGATTCCTACCTTATTTAATGGATCATAATCCATTACTGTCAAATTGTCGCAGGTTGTCCTAGTGGGCCCCTTCCGTCTGGTTCCTATGTGATTTTAAGATTTTTAAATTTAGTATGTGTTTCAGGCTCCTATCTGGATTTGAGCATCTCTTTACTTTCTGACACAAGGTTCTTCAACTTCAGCTTGTATATGATTATGCTGTCCCAGAAATTCCCTGGTTTCTCAGTGAAGGAAGGAACTTAGAAACCAAGACTTGATGTTTACTTGGCTCATTTCTACCAGATTGTCATTGTTTTTAGATTCTCAAATAGAACTAGAAAACATATATGTACTTGTGTGTACATACATCTGTCCCTGTCTGTCTTTCTTATTCTCTAACTCTTAAGTTTGTATTGATGCTTTCAATTCCAATTGGACACCATAGAGCTTGTTTGAGTCTTCTGCTTTCCTATATTTTTAAACCAACCTCCACAATAATGGTTGCCAAAAGGTCATTTGTCAGTGAGCAATGGTCAATGGCAGTGGTTCTTACAATGCTCAATATATATATATTCTTATTTATTAATGCCCGTTTGATAATCAGTGTCCTAACTAGGTCATGCTGACTGCCTTGTGGACCAGCCACATTCCTGGTTCCCCACCTATTGTTGTTGCTTGGACGCCAGGTACACTGCTACCTTCACTCCTGTCATGACAGGAATTTCACTGAGAGACTCTTAATGTAAAAGTAACGTTCTGTTTTAGGCCATTGCAGGAGATAAATGATTATGGTGACATTCCTGTCTATTCAGATGTGCTTATTGATCTTTTACTCAGTGCTACTCACTGTATGGATGTTGGTGCCATAGATACAAATAAATCCTGGTTTGAGATTCAAAAACCTCCCTGTTTCATAAAGGAGACATGTGGGCTGACAACGTTAATCATGTTAAAGATGCTATGAAGCGTCCCAGCTACCTGATTGACTGCCTGAGGAAAAAGGAACATCTGACAGAGGAGGGACCTTGGTGAGTGACTCTGAGTCTGCTGGGTGAATGAGACGGAGAGGTGGGCCGAAGGAGGGCGACCCAAGCAGAAGTAGCAGCAAACTACAGCTGCAAAGATGTGACAGTTACCTCCAGGTTGGTAGAATGGCCATTCCATCAGCTTTTGGTAATTGGCACGCTGACTCTTGGTCAGGTTCAGTCAGAGACTTGCACCCAATATTGAGCAGAGTGCTTAAATCTTAATTTAGTGTCAATTTGAGGGGGACAAGAAAATATTGGTTTTTAATTCACAAAATACATACTCTTTATTTAGTTAAAAAGTAAGAGATTTATTTCAAGATTTTCCAGGCCATTGGCTCTTGAGGGGAGGGATCCTGAACACTCTGATGGCTGGAGCCAGGTGGGCAGTGTGGCGGGCAGTGGCGCGGCACTCCCGTACAGATGTAAATGGGTAACTGCAGGCAGTTTCTATGGCAAGGGAGCAGGATCATCTGCTGGTGCGGTTGGTATGAGAAGCTGGGCTGTGTTCCTTGGACATAAACCCTCTTATGGAGGATGCTTCTTGACTTGTTGCATCTTGAGCTGTTGCCCAGCTGACTATTGCTTCTCCTAGATTTCCCATGGTTCTGGAGTGACTCATGAGCACAGTAGATTCTTTTAGTTACTGATGACATCCTTTAAGTCTTATATTATGCTGCCCATTTTGCCCAACTTGAACTCATCATATTTGTTCCTCTCTCAGCATTGACTCCATCAGCGATCATCTGACCACCACTCCTTGGACAAAGAGGAGAGTAGAAGAATAAAGAAAAAAGGATATTTCTCTTAAGGTGGAGCCCACTGCAGAAGCGCTTGGAATTCCATCTGTCTGGGCTGAGACTGAAAGCAGCAATTGTGCATTTGTCATAATTCTCTCATATTTGAGCCAATTGCTCCTCTGTGGAGGCATGGAAGAGAAAGTTGGAAAAGCAAATTGCTGTTGTAAACAAGCTCTCAAGGGCAACGTTTTCTTGAGACAAGAAATTGTTTACAAACTCCATGGGAGTGTTATTTACATAAAACAATCACTATGCTCATTACCCAAGCATGTTCATTTATTCATTAAAACAGGTACCTGCAGGACTTGGCAAACCTTTGTTTGCTGGGTTCTGTGGATTCCTCTTCTTCCACAGGGACAATATTCACTCTTTTAATGTTTTCAATCTGGTAACCACTTTTGATGCATTTTATTATTTAATTTTCACAATAACCCAGTGATGTAGGTAATAGCATCCCATCTGAAGTACAAAGAAAAAGAGGCTTTTCTGTATATGATTACTTGTCCAAGACTTCCCACAGGTAAATAGTGGGCCTCAATGACTGCTTTTCTGGGGTGACCAGAGGGGTCTAATGCATTTCTTACCTGGAGGTAGGACATGTGCCTGAAGGGCAAGTAGGGAACACACACGATTTTATTTAGCTTACCTCCCTGTACTATTCCAGCCCCAGCAGAGGGTTAAGGAGCTCCATAACATTTGCTGAAAGAAAGATTTTACAATGAAGAAAATATAGTACACAATTGAGAGCCAGTTTGGCTCTAATTTTGACTCAAATGGGGACATCTAGGTCCAGCTCCACCATATTGGTCAAACCCCATCCCTTCTCTGGGCTTTAACTGTAAAATGAGAGGAAGATAACTCAGTCAGTGGGATCATGGATCTTGACGGGATCCATTGGTAAGGTTCTTAGATGGAGACTTCATGAATTCCTTGAAATTGATGCAAAATGATTTGTATTTGTTTATTTTCTGGATTTTCAAATTGGTTAGTGGTCTGATATTAATAAAAACAATAATGAATGAAGACTATTTATTAAGTTCTAATTAAATGATGACTATCATGTTCTTTACCTTTTCTTATTCAAGTCTCATTAAATACCAGGAGTCAAGTATTATTATTTTCAGGATGCTGAGCCGGGGACTGACGGCCTGGTAGATCATATCCAACCCCTGGGACACAGGACAGTGGACTGAGGTTCTGAGGGCTCCAGTCCACCATGCCCAGCATCCGCCTTACAATTTAGGGAGCCAAGAGCCTACAGAGGGGAGTTAGGACCTGGCGAGGTGAGTCCTGCTGCCCCAAGGTGGGATCCTGGAGAGCAGGCAACCTGCGCTCTGGGCAATTGAGCTTCTGGCTAGCTACTGGGTACACTGGACCAAGTCCCGGAAGCTCCACAGCCTTATTGCACCACACCCAGTGGCCTTCTCTCAGTTCAGGAGGCAGAAGCCAAGCTGGCAGCCTGACAGCCAGGTGTGGGCTGGCCTGGGGAGAGCTTAAAATGAGCACTTCCAGCAGTTGAGATCATACTCACCACCTAGGACACGGGACTATGGCCTGAAGTTCTGTGGGCCCCAGTTTAAGAGGCCCAGCTTCCACCTTTCAATTTAGGGAGCCAAGAGCCTGTGGGAGAGCCAGCACTGCTCCAGGAACTGAGGGTGCAAGAGGTAATTCACCACACATCCAGAGGAAGCTTTGGAACACCGCTCAAAGTAAGGAAATATAGAAAAATGACAAAAGGAAAGACCAAAAGGCAGGCTCAAAGCTCCAGGCCACCCCAAGAAAGCTTAGAAGCTGTGTACATAGAAGAAAAAAGAAGCCATACACCTGAAATGTCTGAAATGATATCAAATGAAATAAAGATGCAACTAGGGGAAGCTATGGAGAAACTCAAATCAGAAATACTTGCCCAGGTAAAAGAAGAATTGATAAAAGTAGTGAAAGAAATAGTGAACGCATCTAGTGAAGACACAGCTAAAAATTTAGAGGAACAAAGCAAACAGATAGAATCCCTGAATGAACACTATAAGAAACAAACAGAATACATAAAGCAGATTCAAAGAGATATACAGGAAATCAAAAATGCTATTGAAAGCTGCCAAAACCACCTCAATGAAAGTGAAGATAGAAATTCAGATCTCAAAGATAAGATTGCAGCCAGTGAACAGGAAAGACAATATCTTTTAAAACTAACAAAGAATCAGGAAATAACAACTCAATACCTGCAAGATGATGCAAAGAAAAATAAGATTAATAGGGATAAATGAAAAAGAAGAGGACAGCCCAAATGATATCAAGAGGATATTTACAGAAGTAATAGCTGAAAACTTCCCAGACATGAGAAGAGAAACTGACATTTGGATAAGTGAAGCACATAGAACTCCAAACAGCCATAACCAAAATAAAACTACACCCAGACACATAATAATTACCATCCCAGAAATCCACCATAAGAACAGAATACTAAAAGCTATTAGAGAGAAAAGAGAGATTACCTATAAAGGAAAACCTATCAGAATCACAGCAGACTTCTCAACACAAACAATGAAGTCAAGAAGAGAATGGAGTGAAGTATTTCAAATCCTAAAGGAAAACCACTTCCAACCCAGACTGACAAACCCGGCAAAACTGTCCTTCAAAATGGATGGAGAAATAAGATACTTCCATGACAAAGAACAGCTGACGAACTTCATGAACACCAAACCAATCCTACAAAGAATACTGAAAGAAATTCTAGATACATATGGGAGAAAACCACCAAGCAAGGCAGACAATTAAACAGAATGGAAAGCTAAAGATACAACAGCAGAAAGATAACATGTCAACAATAAACCAATATATAACAGTTACAACCATTAATGTAAATAGCCTCAACTCACCAATCAAAAGAAACAGACTGGCAGAATGGATCAAGAAACAACATCCAACCATGTGCTGTCTAGAAGAAACCTATCTAACCCAAAAGGACACTCATAGACTGAAAGTCAAAGGATGGAAAACAATACTTTATGCAACAGGAAAAAAACAAACAAAAAAAAAGGGAGTAGCCATCCTGTTTGCAGACAATGTGAATTTCAAACCAAGAATGATCCAAAGAGATAAACAAGGTCACTACATACTAGTTAGGGGAAAACTTCAAGAGGAAGAGATAACAATCAAATATATATGCACCAAATTCCAGAGCACCCAGCTATATAAAGCAAATACTAACAAATGAAAAATCAAACAAGCAATAACACAATTATAACAGAAGACTTTAACACACCATTGACCCAAAGGGACAGATCAACTAGACAGAAAATCAGCAAAGACATAACAGAACTGAATCACACCTGTGAACAAATGGACTTGATAGATGTATACAGAGTGTTCCATCCAACAACATCAGAATACACCTTCTTCTCAGCAGTACATGGGACATTCTCT